>JANTCA010004063.1:0-10418 GCA_024741275.1 Chironex yamaguchii | reverse complement strand
GGTAATTTAGTCTATATTGGTGTCTATGTAGATGATTTATTGATAGCTACCAGCACTGAAAAAGTTCAGTCTCATGTCAAGAGTGCTTTGTCCAATAGGTTTGAGATAAAGGACTTGGGTTCCCTCCATCATTATTTGGGTGTCAGAGTGCGTCAGATGGCAGAATGTTCAATTTTCCTGTGCCAAGATTCCTATATTCAGCAAGTTCTGGATCGTTTTCAAATGTCTAATTGTCGATCTGTGTCGACCCCTATTGCCCTTGGAACTGTCTTGAATGACACAACACCAGACGACAAATTATTTGACATGAAAACCTATCAATCTGCAGTTGGTAGCTTACTATATATATCCCAGTGGACAAGACCGGACATTGCTTATGCTGTGAATTTTATGGCACGCTTTGCTTCTAATCCAGCTGAAAAACATTGGAATGTGCTCAAGAGAATTTTCCGTTATCTCAAAGGAACCTTGTCTTTCGGGTTGCTATTTACATCAAATTCAACAACTTGCCCTGAAGAAAATCTTGTGTGTTATTCTGATGCGGACTGGGCAAAGGATGGCAAACGTAGTACTTCTGGTTATGTTATATTGTAATGGTACTGCTGTTTCATGGCGTTCCCGTAAACAACAGGTTGTAGCAGTATCAACAATGGAGGCCGAATTTATTGCAGAGTTCTATGCAGTTCAAGAAGTTATGAGGATAGATCGCCTATTAACTCACTCGAGACAACCTCCTGAGAAGCCAATTACTATGAACATAGACAATCAAGCCACTATTACCATTAGCAAATCCCATGGTGACTACACAAGGGCCAAACACATTTCAATGAGATATTACTTCACCAGAGAAAAAGTACAAGATGGTCTTATTCAACCAACATACATTGCCTCTTCTGATAACCTAGCTGACCTCTTCACTAAACCAATATCTGGGCCTCAGCTACAAAAGTTCTTTCCTATGCTGGGCCTATGCTCAGAGGACAACTTAGTTTAGTATATAAATACATAGGTTTTTCTCCTAATTGTTGCGTTTTGTCCGATCTTCTTCAGCTACAAAAACAAATGAAAAAAGCCCCCCAATGTTGTATCTTCGAAAGATCGGACGAGGAGTGTAAAAGCATTTAGGTGGGCGTTGTTTCATATATTTCTTTCAATTCATTGTTTATCTATTGAGGAAGAATTTAGGTGGGCGTTGTTTTATGTTTCTTTGGATTTATTGTACGTGTCGTTCATAGGCTACTGGGCATACAACAGGAATTAACCAATCGTATTATTTTCTAGCACTTTCCAGTCTTCTTATTAGTTGTTGCATTTCTTCCGCGTAGTTTTTCAAATTTTTCTGTAATTAATTTATGTTGCAAAAGTATAAATTGTTGGTGTAAAATGAAAGAGTTTTAAGAGATCGTTGTGAAGTCCGAAGTGAAAATTTACTGTGTTAGGTAATCCTGCATCTCTCTCTATGTTTCAAGGATTTCATCTTTTAATATAGTTGGACAACGTAGTGGCCAGTTTATTAGTACATGAAAACACATTAAAGATAAAGGAGTAAAGAAGGACCATTAGTTAAGTAGTTTTTCATTATATGTTCAAAGAGACGTTCCTTTTTGAGTGTAGCAGATGCATCTATGTATTGACGTTGTTCCAGAATGCAAGATCCAAAACATTTCCATTCTTATTCAGCGATTACATTTATCATTTTCACATACATTAATCTAAACAGCACATTCGTCACCAATTAAAGACCACGCAGCTTATCTTGTGAACACCACATTGGTCATCCAGTGAACGGCACATTACAAAACTAATTGCAATGTGTACGAAAGAAACTTAGTAGAATGCAACTGACTATAACAACAAATTTATTGATGCATTTTTTAATATCAATATTTTCTCTATCAAGAAAGCAAATTCACCTTTTGTTTGCAAATTATTCCCTTCTTGATATCCCTCTAATACCAAGTACATTCAGACATTGTTGGCATCCTCTAGACAAATACAATTCTCTACACATTCATATGTTGATACATTTCAATTAATGCAAGAAGCAATAGTTCAAACCTAGTTTAGCTGCATATCCTTCACTTTTTCCAAAACAAGACACTACCCCTATCTGGCTGGATCCATTTCTTAGTGGGTGAAATGTCACTTCTGAATTTGACTAAATACAAAAGGACAGGAATGTACCAGTTCGTAGGTAGATCTGCATTACTGTTTGACAACATACCCATATTCATTGCTGTAGCAACCAGAGGAAAGAGGCAAATAATTTTCAAAGTAAAAAATTAAAATCAAAAAAGCATTCTCATTGTTAAAGTTAAAGTAGCAGAACAATATGACATCACCAAAGCTGTTTTCACGACAACACACCTAACAAAATGTATTGAAGAATGTACTTTGTAGCTTAAGACTTTGTGCTCAACTTTTTGCAGGTCCCTCACTTCAGCTCAAAAGTCTTCAAAAATCAAAGAAGCTGTGAAAATAGTTAAACTGCTCATCATCACAACTGCAACAAATGCTGTAGGCATAAGATCCGGTCTCAAAGGAATCAAGACATATTTGTGTTCAACAATGATTGACACCTGATTAAATTACGTGATGCAAGTGCATAGCCATATGACTGCTTAGATTGATCGCATTGCAGCTTCAAATTGTTTTGTCGTAGAAAATGATGCTCAAAAGCAACTTTTGTAAAGTTCACCAAGGATGATTTTTAATACCACTACTTTATTAATGGGGCATACGCACAATTAAAACAACACTGATAAACCCCTTTCTGTCACTACAGTCACTACAGCAGGTACATACTATGTTAATGTGCAAATCAAATCCATTTAATTTTTTTCCTGTTATTCTCAATAGATTGTTATCTGTGTTTGTAAGCAGAGGTGGGGTTTTCCAGTCTTTTCAATAGGTCAAATTTTAAAAATCCTTCTAGGGAGCCTACTCTAGGCCACTTATATTGTTGAAAAATATCCAATTTTTGAAAATGAGCATCTCATGTCTGCTTCTTAATTTCACGAACTCATTGTAATACTTAATTGCATTGTTTGGTGTGGTGGAAAAAAAACAGCAACTTTTGCATAAGCTCTAAGATGGTAGGTGGCTGAGAGGGATTTTGTTCAACATTTTCACCCCCCCCCAAAAAAAAAATTTTAAAAAATTTGCTCGCTATGTCACTGATATAAGTACCTTTTCCCACTTCTCACATACTCATAAATATACTTTAAATAATTTGTATCTTTTTCATCCAACTACAGATATTTTAAAGTATAGACATTTATTTGTATACAAAGACATATAAGCATGAATATTAAATATGTATGCAAGTCCTTAATGACAAAGTGTACTTTGAATTACTTTATTCCCATATAGCAAATAGAAATCATTAACAAATACCTGCTCAATCATAAGGTTCAACTGATATTCGCAAAAAGATTACATCATCCTTAATGAAACCTCTGTGCTGAAGACTGTCTAGCCTAAAAAATTTTGAGCAGGGAAAATATATACTCTCATATTCTTGACTATGTGATGGTTGACTTTCAGGGTACACATCAGTTGTATGATGCTCTATGTTATTCTGATCAATCAAACAGAGAGTTATTTTCTTATCAAATGAGAGTAATGCACCATAAGGTCGTTCCAGAATTTCCACATTTACACTGATATGGGTACCATTTGCATGCTCATCCCCATTCAAAAATATTCTTGCAATTAATTTATCTCCACTTTTACCACTAAAAAATGGAGGACTATAAAATGATGGAATTCTTTTTTGCACAGCTTCAGAAAAATGATACAAACAATCAGGTATTTTCCAAAGAAGGACACCATCGTAAGAAACCACAAAATCTTCAGAATTTGGTGCTGGGTGGTACCTTGCTGGAAGCTTAGGAAGTATAACAGTGTTCAAATAAAAGTTTTGCTGATCAGGAGCTCTTGGATCACAGTCCTTTAACAATGTTGTGCTTTGGAGATCATCAAACATCAACAGCAAAGCTGTAGCTTTTGACTCCAGAAGTCCAATATCACTGGCAAGATTATTCATGACTTTCTGCAAACTGATTCCTTTGGCAAATATTTCATTGGATTGATGGGAAACCTCATCTGTTTTCATATTCACCATTTGAACTTTCGTGGACATTAATGTAACTCCATGTGAAAGTTCTTCTTTCTCAAGTGTACTGATGTTGCATTTATTTTCCTTTAAGTCTCTAATACAGCTATCAATGTCAAGTGTGATAACTTTGTGCTTCCTATTGAGATTGTCAAAATCTTTTTGGCATTCAGATAAGGACTCTTTTACACAAGCCATGGCATACTTCCCAACTTTGTGATGTAAATCACCCTTGAATTCTTGGGAGGTCTGATTGATCTTATCAAGAAGACTTTGTATCTTTTGAACTTTGGCAGAGAGCTGCAGCAGGTGTATATGGGGGGCATTCTTCATATGCCTTCGTCTTGCTTTACCATTCAGCTAAAAAAAGCAGATGTGAAAGATAGAAAAAAATCAAACATGGTTTACCAGCCCTATCCAACAACCAGATCTAAACTTGGGTTCAACAGAGAATGAAGTCAGTGGAAGATGATAACAACTGCAAGGACATTTACATAACAAAACACACTTTATTACTAGTCCTAAGCACTTACATGTACCACCCCACAAAAAGTGTTTTGGAGTTGTAATTTCACAAATTAAGTTTTACATAAACAGAAATAAGTACAATAAGATTATAAGTAGAGAATGCAAACTTACTTGTATATGGGATTCAAAACTCAAGCCAATCAAGTGAAAGATAAGCATTAAAATTGTAAACAGTAATCAGTGCAGGTTTTGTCTAAAAATAGCTTTAAAAAGCACAAAGTTTGTGAAAGCTGACAACTTGTCATGATTAAGTAACTGCATGTGCCTATTAAAATACTATTGATGGTAAGATGAAATGTTTTGATGATAAACAACACTAAACTTATGGCTCAATAGCTTGCTCTTACACCTGCTATTAGGATAAACACATGCATAGATACATGTATGGAAGGATGGAAGGATACATGGGTAGATTAGCAGAAAATAGTCAAAGAAACAGACAGATGGAAGAAGAGGTTATAGTGCAAACTAGACAAAGTCGCCTAGTTACTTATAGATCAAGTAACCAACAGGCTGATCTAAAATTTGTACCTTATAAGAAATATATATTAACCCCTATGTAACAATAACCCTACTTGACTATGGAATACTGAACAGCAAGGAGACAAACAACCAGCAAAACATAAGGACTGGCAAAATATCTCACAGACAGATCGACAAACTGATGAATAAACCAATAGACTAATGATAAAAACACAAATGTAGCAGACTTCACCAGATGCAATATTCAGAGGGCACTAGAACGTCAAATTAGGGAACAAAGTATGGCAACAAAACACTGTAGTTAGAAAAGATTATAAAACAAAGGACAATGTCAGAACTTAGTCACGGATGTAAGTTTTAGCTTTTAAGAACATTGGCAATTAAATGAAGTTATCAACTGATCAAATCAAATATATACCACTCATTTACATACCTCATGTCTTGAACACCCTACATGTGTGAATATGCAGCTTTCATTATCATAGGCATCTTTATCAACCACAATTGTCTTCTTTCCCTAAAGGTGAAAATAACATTCATTTTAGGTGATTAAAAATGTCACAAATAACAACTAAAACAATTTTGTGACCAAAATGCACCCATCCCAACTCCATACCTTTTGTAGTATAACAGTATTAGACCAGACTGACATCATTGAATTAATAGATTAAAATGTCCCTGATTGATGTTATTGTCATGTGATCATTAAACCATGACATCATAAAGTCACTTCTGAGAAACAACACCTTGATAGCTTAGTGGTCAGAGAATTCTGCCAGAAAGCAGAGAATAACGGATAATAAATGGTCTCCAGCTTATGGTTTGTATCTTAGCATTTCTTTATATCACACTTGTTATTGTACAAGGTACAGGGACTCTATAAATGATACTCCCTGATAAGCAACTAGTACTACTCCTCCTCCTAAGTGTACTTAGCAGTCATTAATGGGTTTAAGTAACATAACATTCCTGAGCTTTTGGAAAAGACATTGATAAACATATAATGGAAATATGAAGACTTATTATTCCCTCCATAATCCATTAAGAGACATGCTTGTGATGAATTCTCCAATACTATACCAAATAACAAACTTACCATTGTGACAGCATAAATGACACTGCCATGACCACATTACCACTTATACAAATAAACATGCCAAAGACCGGGATGTCAACCCAGTCAAATAACCTAAACAACTTTGTCAGCAAGCACAAAGGGCACAATTCATATCTCACAAGACTATCTGTATGCCAAATGGCCTTTAATCACTTGATGAAGTCCATTCGATATGATATTTAATTATCAATATTATTTCAAGTGACTTTGTTAACTAATGTATTCTATTAACAAAATTTGACCAGAACAACCATTAACTTTCTCCTCAAATACACTGCTATCGAGCATAACACCCACGATAACCATCAAAGATTCACTGAGAAGAAATATTGTATAACCAAATTCCAAGTTCTCTAATATCTTGACTACAATCAAAATGTATACTTAACAATTTTAATTCTATTTTTCTGCATCTGGTTTTCCCACATTATCCCATACGTGTTTCATCTTTTATCTTCTTATTTGCAATTTTCTATTCTCTTTGACCATTTGTTGCTGTAATTGTTTTTATCTTTTGTCTACTTTCCAATTTATCGTCCTTAAATACACTCGGATCTAAAATACTTGTCTGTCTAATTACATACACCATTTCTTTTCTTCATTTGTATGACTAGGGCCTTGTAGCTCACAGGTTGGGTGAAACCAACAACATATTTGCTATGTATACCAGTATTGCATTGATGTTGGTTACATATAATTCAATCAAATAGGTTTCATCAAACATTTTATCAACAAAAAGAACAATTTGTTTTATGAAGAAAATTATACTGACATAAACAGTCGGTTGAGCTCATGAAGGAAAAGAAAACAGAAGAGGGAAGAATAGATCAGGCATCACCATGTTACATGTTCTATCACATGTCATATGTTATGTTATGTCATGTTATCACATGTTATGTTACGTTTTCAGTTTTTGATGTGGTATGGTAATGTTCTGTTCTATTCTTTTTTATGACATGTGATATATTTACAAATACATGAATATCATTTGTTGATCATGTGTTGATTTATTAATGCTCAAACTTTAAGTTATTAAAAACAGGCAAGTAAAATATGTTTAAATACTTGTAAACACAAATTGCTGGAAGGTCTTAAATATATACAAAATTAAATGTAGATAAGTGTGAAAATACAGGGAAAATCATCTTTGCTTCAGATAAATCTATATATTTCATAAACTATGATGGTGAATGAGCAAAGATGAAGTGGGGTTTGTATACCCCCAGTACAGAAGTTGTAACAATTATATACGAAATAAGTCCCAGTATAAGCGAAGATTTCAACGGCAACGACAATCGAGAAGAAGAAACCAATTGGTGTTGATTCAACAAAAACCTTAAGTTCAAAAACTTTATTTTATGAAATTCGTGGATAATATAATAACACGATATTATTATCAGCAAATATATATTAATTAATTCAAATGCCAAATGTTTCTACTTACATTATTCCCCAAAGTGTAACTTTGCGCTCTCTCAGAATTTGCGCTGACTAAGCCAAGAACTGAGTTTTTCGACTTCATCCCACTTAATAGTTGATTTTCGGGCCTGCAAATGAGAAATGGCCCAGCACTGCAAGCAATTTTCTTGCCTTTGAACATTTCCCCCTATACAAAGGGAAAACCCCATGACTCATTCAGCATGACCAATTCGCTGCGCAGTTGAACTGTTTTCAACTTCCAGATTTCGCTAGCAAATTCGCCCATGCTTAGAAAGAAGAGAAGACATTCCAATCGCTGACGAATTCGCTTTAAGTGGAAACCGGCCATAAGACAATCATCCAAAAATCAAAGAAATAATAAGCTAGAATGAGCGCTGAGTCACAAACCCGGGCCAAGCAAAGCAATAATAGTGGTAATGCGACTTATCGCACAGGGAATGACATAAAAAATGTTATTTATAACAGCTCCCTAGGGCCAAGTTTAAAATCCAGTAGGAACAGAAAGGAAAAATCGCGCGAAAATTTGAATGCTGTAAACATTCAAAGTAAGACTAACTTGTTCACGAATATAGAAGTGCTCTGTGTTCCGTCAACGGTTAGTTACTTAAAAGTTGTTTAACTCAGATATGCCTGCCTCCTACTAAGCATTCAATTAAACTAGTCGATGGCAAAAACTTGGGAGCAATGTCGGTCCTGAAGGAACGTCCCGTCTGTCATTTTACAAGTAAGTGAAAGTATAACTGAAACCATGACGTCGCAAACTTGTATTTAACTAGCAGTACTAAATTTTATATCTTTTTATGACCTGTAAACATCCTTTTACTTTCGCAACCCAGGCTAATGAATACTGAATATCCAATACTAACAGAACAGTGAGTTTAACTTTGTTTGATCTGTAATAGGGACCGATTGATGGAATGAACATTCTTATCATTCACAACGTACACTTCCAATAACAATAGTGATCACTGCGCTCTTCCACAAATACACACCTTACAGAAATACGACCTTACAGAAATATGAGTCTGTCACCACTAGGAGATTAACTTAACGTAGTAACACTTCTCTCCTAATTTGCTCAACTAAACACTTGTTTGCGATTTGACTAGTGTAAGCAACAAAAACGGGGGTATTACAGACCATAAGATTTATAAAGAAAGAAGAAATGCAAATGACCTTCTGTGCTATTATATCACAATCCCAAATTACAGAAGCCATTCAACACCTAAAGAGTCAGAGCCACAATCGCCGATCAGGTATTTTAAAATGTTTCCAATCGTGCTACGCTTTTTCCCTTCCATGACCTCAAATGTCGGATTTTACAAATAAAACAATACATCACTCTCTTTCATGCCCCACCTTTCCTTCAGACAGGCCCCACATAGAATGGCTCATCCATTTTTGAAATATTCACTTCTTTTTCCTATGTTATACAGAATTTAGGTATTATATGGTTAAATACTGATTAAAAACTATTTGGGGATATAAAAGTATCCTTTTAGAATGGTATTTTTCGTCTTTGGCTATCAAATGTCAGATTTCGCATATGAGAGCCCCCAATAACCATTAGAAGTATCAATGTGCCCTTTTTGTAAATCTTTAAATTTTTAATGTGCCTGATTCATCAAGCTCAACCCAATTTTGGGAATCCCTTTGAATTTACATGTTTCATTCTAGTTATTTTTGAAATTTATAAAAAATAATTTTAAAAATTATAAAAAATTGTGGCCTTTGTGGCCTTTTTCTGTGTTGCTCGCTCCAAACTGCAAGACCTTCCAACAGCCTTGGAATAGCCATTAATGAACAAAGTTAACAAACCACGGAAATTATCAACTGTCGGTATGCATGGTCAGGTTACTTTGAAGATGAAGAAACGTGATGAAACGAACCTCTTTCCAAAAAGCCTGTTTATCACTTGGCCATCTTTAGTATAACGTCTTAGGGCAATTTGGTTCACAAATATTTAAGTTCAGTTTATTCAATTAATCAACTCCTCATAAATACAATTTCACATTTAAATTTCAACAACAATTTACAAAGTATAAAATATGAAAATAAGGGCATACACTCATTACTTATGTTGTAGCTGAAAGGAGTGCTACTCAAATAATTATTTTTCATCCTTCTCACCTGTTCAAGCCCAAGGTCTGTATAGAAATAGATATCGATATAATAATGTTATTGCTACAAATATATGGAGATTATGATTGCTTTACAATACTGTGGCATGGTAGGATTTATTTACTTTTCCCGACTTTCAATTTAATCTCACTATGCATAAAATTATTCTTTACATGTAATATAATCAGTCGAAAGGAAAAAAGGTGAATTGATGTTTGCCTGATCTGGAATACAATCCTGGAATACAAACAATGTTTTAGAGAGCCTTGCAGATAAATTTGCCCGACCTATGACTTAATGATTTTACCTCTGTTGTGCAGAACATTGATCAAAGTATTTTTGGAATATATTTCAGCTGTTCATACCTATCCTATGGATGATAAAGTACATGAAGATCAATGACTATTAGTTTCAAGTGGAACAGGTGGAAAAGAATGGTAATAACAGTTGTAATAGATTGCGGTATGATAAAAGAAATGACTGTACTAGAGGTGGACCACACCCAAAACGGCCGAGGAACGTCCAAAGAAGACGAAAAAAACAAGCTTTGGTTTATTCTTCTTTTCACATCACAAAACAGAAAGAGAATACTTAACAAAGATATCATTGCCA
>JANTCA010004062.1:0-10419 GCA_024741275.1 Chironex yamaguchii | reverse complement strand
ATATATCTTGCAATTTTGAAATTCTTCTATTTATGGATAAACTATGGTATATAAACATGTGCACAAACCAGAAACTGATAGGAAAATGCCCATTGTGTGTTCAAATACCTTGCCCTTATGTCGTCCTGCAAGAAGTATAAGAACTGTTCCTGGAGTAATGGACTTTCGCAGCTTGCATGGCCTAGGGCGTTTCCTGCTTTTTAGTGGCTTTGGCCGATCTTCTGTCGGATAGAACCTTGGCTAAAAAAACAATGATGAAGTACCAACTTGAAGTTTGCATATTATCCATGCACCAGGCTAAAAATTTTAACCTCTAACACATATTGGCTACATACAGTAAACTGATACTATACAGATACACATATATACATATATACATATACATATATCAGTGGCGGCTGGGGTTGGTATTAAAGGTATTAGTCAATACCAATTTTTTCAGATTTAGCAAACTCGTTTTTGAAATAAGTAAATAAAACTTAAAAAAGAAATCTAAATAGAATTGCATCAAGTCAAAGGAAAGACAACTGTGACATGCAAGGAGACATTCACATCATAGATGCCCAATATATCCGTGAAATAGCCTTTGTTTCTCCTAATCCTTACTGACAGATTTTCTTCTGAGCAATGGAGCCATGACATTGCCATGAGCAAGGTATTAGTTTCAGATTTCTAATACCTTCCCTACAAAATTCTTTTGTCTGTGTCAGTATATAAGGTGTAAATTCCTTTGTCAAGTGCCGCTATAAGAATAAGTCAACAATACCAAGGTGTTAGTTTTTCATTTCTAATACCTTGGTGGCTGAGGCTTATCGATCGTGCTGTTGAAGACGTTTACCATTGGGGAGTCTCACATTTTTGAACTTTTGTCATCTCAAACAAGTTGCACACATGAGCAGCGTCTGCCTTTCAAAAGAGATAGCAGACCTTGTCGAAAAGTTATGCACAAAATTTTGCGGTCACCAGCACAAAAACAGCTGTTTAAGGAAAGAATTGACTCAATTGACTCAAGTCGTATAATTGACATAGATTTGAATGTTTCTCAAGAAAGTAGCTTGACAAATCGTTTGTTTCTTTTACAGTTATAAGTAAATGAGTAGTAATTTGTGCCATGTTCATGTTTATATTCATTATCAGATATTAATTTGGGTAAAATCAGGGGGCTTTGACATTGACGATTTGCAATTTTTTAAGGGCGCTTCTATCCTTAAACCCTTCACAGAGGCTTATAGCGACTCCCAGCAGGATATTATAAAAAATTTGCGCGAAACGACATATATATACATCTATATATATATTTATCAAGAGTGGAGCATTACCACAATAGCCGCACCAAGTGGAAGTCGACTGGACCCGAACCAGAAATTCAATAATTTTTTCTGTGTTTCAGCTTAAGCCTTCATCAGTGTCAGATATATATGTAGTATCTCAACAGACACCGTGCTTTTTTCCCTTTTTTTCTCATATATTTGTCAAGAGTGGAGCGTTACCACAATAGTGGGAGCCTATCGGGCTTGAACTTGCAACCATCAGACTCAAAAGCCAACACACTTTATATGCGTGTGTCCTGATGAGTGAAAATTCACGAAACAAGCTTGTATAAGCAAAATCAGAGTTTTGATTTGTTTTTCCATCTATTGAATTGTATTACCCTCTGCACATTTATGTATTGAGCACTGTTTTTGAGAAAATGTCAAAACACAGACATTACATAATATATAATGTATATATATAGTATCTCAACATACACAGTGCTTTTTTCATATATTTGTCAAGAATGGAACATTACCACGATAGCTGCACTAACTGGGAGCCAATCGGGCATGAACCAGCAATATGTACATATATATCATACATACACACAAACACATCAAATCAAACACTGAATGATACTGTCGTGAAAATTTTCAACATGGTGCCTAAACATTTTTTTAAAGCTTGTATGTATGGCACTCTACAGAGTATGAATAATCACAAAGGTAAATTTAGATATATGGCAATCGTTTTACAGAATTTAGCCAATCAATCAACAAAAGACAAAAAGAGACACACAAAAAAAGAATGTCAATAAAAAAGCATTATTTGAAGGGTGGAAAAACAAAATCTTTCTGCCACAGTCATGCTTTTCTTGTTTTCAAGTAGACTCCAATACACTTACATGGAAAGGCTTAAGCTGCAAATTTGGTTTTGGCAGGATCCTGAAAGAACCATTTCGTAAACCATAGGCAATCATGCCATCTATTGCATGTATCATGTATCATCTAAAGCATCAAGCTCTAAAGGATTTGGTAGTAGCCCCAGCAAATTGCTGAAAGTTTCAAATCACCAAAAGTAAAAGGGGATTGGAGAATGAAGAAAGACTTTTACTGGAAAGAGCTCACTCCCAACCATGCTACGGGAATCTGTTCTGCCTTTTAATGCTGGATAAACCATTACGTACTATTTTACATTCAATAAGTCAATCATTAAAATCATACCTTCCTTTGCACAGGCACAACCCGTTCTGATCCATTATTTGCACCTCCAACTGGTTTCACTTTTGTAGCCATCTTCAAGGAAAAACCAGAAATATATAACTAGTTCTGTCAACAGTTTCAAACAAAAACATCAACATTGTATGCACAGCATATTGTTACCCAAATCAGCCTACATACGTATATGTAAATGTTACGATATAGGTTGCAGACACAATAATGAACTAATACGTACTATTTCTAAAATAGCTGTATAGAGAGTGACTGAGATCAGGAGGGAATTAAACTTGATTCAAACTTATTCTATGTATTATGTGCCATATTACCTTTGGTAAAGACATCCATTAGAATCATGAGCCGACTACTTATGGTGGCCTTGTATAGGATAGGATAGGATATATAAAGGTCTATACTTCAGTATATAGATACAGTACCAGTTACTAATAATCGCTAGTTACTATACTTGACCTTGTATATACTCAGGCATATATCGCAAAAACGTCTTGCATCTTACGAGTAACACAGAAGTTAAATTGCAAAACGTTAAGACTTCTGAAAGTTTCGAAACAAGAAACACCAAGACTTTGCGTAGCTGGCAAAATTGTGAGGATATTGGGAACACAAGAATGACGGAGGCACCATCGTTGCATGTAAACAACGATGCCAACATTGTAGCAAATAATTCCAGCTCGGATACAAGCACTTCTAGAATGAATACCCAGGGCAACTTAATGGTATTCTATATGCAACATGGCAACTTCTGGATTCACAGATTTTATAAGAATCATGAGGATTATACAGGTAAAAATAAATGACATTACAGACCTTTCAGGCTCTTACAGATGATCACGAAGAGAAAGGCCGATCGTGAAGCTTACATGAAGAGAAAGGGTCTTCGCATGACCTCACAATGGTGTCTGCCTCGCTCTACAAATTAAGACACAGACAAATACCTCATCCGTTATAAGAAATTCATTTATGGTTGTAAAAGGGCCGGAATCCCTTTATGGAAAATTATTTTGCCAATAAAACTGAACTAAAGATAACTATACGAAAGAGACTATACATTTTGATTGGGTTGCAATGTATTAATGGACAATTTTGGCTAATTTTGAGCTAAAACATAGAGTCCTTTGTAACTCTGGCTGCAAAAAAGCAGCAATCAATGTCATTTGGCATATTGTTTTTAGTTCTACAACTGCAAACGTGACATCAGAGGGTACGTTACGATTGCACAACTGCATCAATTACCTCAACACACTTTTTGCCTGGTTTGGTATGACTGGATTTACATCTTAAAACTAAACAGCGGCCAGTTATTGGTTATTTATGCATTGTGAAGTCGTAAAATTTGATACATTTAGGAAGGTAAGATGATGTAGTGTTGGACTGATAAAAATTTCAGTTGTTATTTCTGCATTTCCAAAACAAGTCGAGGTATGAAAACCTATCGTTGACACAAGCTTTTAAGAAATTTGCGTTACCCACGACTTGAGTTCTGTGAAAGCTGAATATTTCGATTGCCGGGAAATTCGGAATATCATCCTCGAGGTTATCTGATTTGGTCTTTTTATTTGATATAGTATTTCATCTCTTAAACAGTACTAGTACAGGTCTCCTACTTGGAAATCGAAGTGTTTGACTCCCTTTGAGTCTACCTTATTTTCTCTCACTCTCGCGTTCAAATCATCAATTATAGAACTTTCTCCTACCCAGTTCATTCTAAATACAATCATGTAAAATTAACTGGATGGTTACTATATATGTAGATGAACACTTGAAATCAACTTATTATAACATACTTATTTATATAGTTACTGTATGTTATAATTAGGTTGATTTCATGTGTTCACCTGCATATATTGTAACTTAGCGCCCTGCACAAGACTTAAGCTTCATTCATTTCAAGACTTGATACCTAATAACCATTTGCCAATCCATTTCTACTGTAGGTCATAATACGTGTTCTTGATTTAGATTTGAATAAAGTAAACAGATCCAGAAATAACATAAACTTCAAAACTGGGTCACATGGATTAACCAAGGTCCACTGTTGTGTTAACATCATTAGATGGATGTTTTACAGGCATAAAACACATGCTGCATTTAAGCATGTATGCCAATAGACAAACTCCTAGTGGCATGACGTATGACATATTTTCTTTTGACCTTTGCTATTAAGCTGTTTTGCTCAGTAGCAAAGGCATCAGATTTGCACGTATGAGACCCAGGTTTGATGCCCCAGTGGTCATCATATGTTTACTTCTGTTCTTAACACAAGACCTTACTGTGGACTTCTGTCTGGAATTAGTGCAAATGGTGATAAATGGATGCCTTGTAGGCACATAACACATGCTGCTTGCAAAACATATACACGAATAAACAGACACACAACAGGGGGATTGGGGTTCAATAACTTATAGTCTTTCAACCTTTCCTATTGAGCTTTTAAGCTTAGTAGGAAAAGCATCAGATTTGCACTCATAAGACCTAGGGTTGATTCCCTGGTGGTTATATTCATATCTTTACTTCTGTTCTTAATACATGACCATCCTGTTGACTTTTACGTGGTAGTTTAAGTTACTCAGAACTCATCCTATAGCATATTACTTGCAAAAACTGTAGTTATAAATCACACGAGGTAACTCAAAAGTATGAAGATAGAAACATCCACAAATATACGAGAAGATGATCCAAAGAAGACAAGCAAAATTCTTTGTGTTACTTTTTACTAATGATTTACCCTAGACTTGTTACAAATGAATTCGGGGGTGGATGTGGGTGGGGGTGGATATTGATACCATAAAAATGCTAGCATTTCATCTGTTTTGAAACTCCATGCCTAAAACCACAAGTGGAAATGCCCCAGTAGTTTTTGTGTGGTCGAAACTGATAATTAAGGTTC
This sequence comes from Chironex yamaguchii, assembly GCA_024741275.1. NCBI lineage: Eukaryota > Metazoa > Cnidaria > Cubozoa > Chirodropida > Chirodropidae > Chironex > Chironex yamaguchii. The sequence continues at coordinate 5,040 of JANTCA010004062.1, read as the reverse complement.
TTCTTGTGAATTCATGACAGTACAAGACCCCCTACAAGACCAGTATTAAACATTTCAAGTCTTTGTATTGATGTGTGCAAGGATCTCTATTTTATTTTTAGTGATGTTGTTTTGAGCTTGCACCCAGGAATTCTGTATGGTTCACAAAATGTGTGACATGTCAAATATCTACAGTATTATAGTAGTCATTTTCACCAGAACATTATACTTTAGTATATTAAAGCTCATGTCAGGAATTATATCAAATCAATCTATACTAGTAATTATAGACTTGATCTTGTCTATTATTTGCCCATAAAGAATTTTCTTAGAAATGTCTTAAATCTTTTTGGTTTTATATGGATCCTGTGATTATGGTATATTTCCCTATTTGATTTTTCTAGTAATTACTGATGCAAGATGAGTACAATCTCTAGTCCATCAGATTCCACATCATCATTAAATGTATGGTCAACTGTTATCTTGTCTGATATACTTAAGAAAGTCAACACATTGGTAGACCTGCTTATTCAATTGCCTTGTGATGCATTTATGGCAACACCAGTTTCTGGTCTTAACTATCTCAGACAAAATGCTAAGACCTGCATGAAGAGTAGAATGGAATTGTTAGTGTGTTATATTCAAGGTTCAATTTGTAAAAGATTAAGACAGTTGGAACCTGAAAAAGACTTCTCTGTGGATTGCTGGGAAAGGGAAGAAGGTGGAGGTGGAATAACGTGTGTTCTACAAGATGGTAAGGACAATTTTATGTTTTTGATTTCTGTTCCTTTGTCCAAATTGTTGACTGCCAGACTTGCATGCCTTATGATACTTGAGAATGATAGTTGGGTTTTTAGTGAAAGTGGTATGTTCAAACCAGAAATAAATTATGGGAAAATTATTAAAGGAGTGTGTTATTTTAGCTTGCATTATAAGGTTTCCATTGGGAGATTGAGGAGGAGACTGAAGTTAAGTGGCATAAGATAGCATACACATTGTAGAAAATTACTTAACTTTTTCTGGCTTGTGGGTTGTGAATCCAACTGCTCTTCTCTTATTTTGGACATGTGGTCAAATTGGTAAACACTGGAATCTGACAAGGTCTTACATGATTATTGTTCATGTTGTTGTTATAATTACCAAGTAAACCCAATGAATCCAACATCCACAGTTTTTCCCATAGGTCCTCCAAAGTGAGATTAGTGGGATCCTAAAGGCAATTTAAGAGATGTTTGACATCACAAGGCGTGTTCATTGCATTCTGGACATATATTGTCCTCTGTTTTGTCCAGGTGGTTTAGTTATAAGTAAGTGAGATGGCTGTAGCTGGAACAGAGTTGGGCCAGAGCATTTCTGGTCTGTACATTAAGCTGTTGTTGAGGTTGGTGAATGTCTGTGTAAATATTGTCCAGAAGAAGGGTTGGATGTAGTCCGAACCATGTTTGTTTCACATATTGAAAATTGATAAAAATGTCGCTGGGTTTCTTCAAGGTTTGACAGGACTGGTTTTCTATTATCTTGGAATATTTTTATTGGAGGCTAGACTGCATTCGTAGTGCAGGTTGAGGAGTGGCACTTCAATTTCTAGTGCTGCTACAATAACTACTATTTAGTCAGCTTAAGTACTAGACTTTGATGTCTACTACACCATGAAAACAGCTGTTTACATATAAAGAAAAAGAATATGTATTGATAGACATAGCAGTAGTGAACTCACCTGCATAATTAGCATAGGTGCAGACTATTTGGGGACTTGGAGGCTTAAGCCACCCCTCTCCTAAAAAGAATTCCAAGCAAGCCATCGTTATTGTTATCTAACTGGTTATATTTAGTTGGCACATCATTTTCATCAATTGTTGATTAATAGGAAATCTGGATGTGATCAGTTATGTGTGAGGCCTATAATAGGTTGGTGGTATAATAGGTATGATAATATTTGGTTAGTCTTTGTTTTATTGTTGTTGATTAAATGTATATATATACACTTAGTTTAAAGAACATGTGGGGCTTTTATAAGTTTCAAGTTTGCTACATATGATAATTAGCATCAGAATAGCCTGCCAGAATTATCTTCGATTTGTTATTAGAACCATCAAATTTTAGTTTATAATTCAAAGTACGCTTTAAATAATATATCATGTAAAGAATGCCATGTTGAAATGACCTAGGTTATGGCTTTCTTCTTCTTCCATGTTTGTTTGTAAACAGAGCATAATTGATTTGCATATCAGCAAAATATTCCTACTATTATAGTTTATTTTAATTTTTTATATAACATTTTCAAAACTCATCCTAACTTGATATAAGAGAATTGTCCAATCCTAATCATTCTCCTTGGTTTTTCAAATTGTACATGCCCTAGTCCTTTTGTAAATATATCAGCAATCATGTCTTTACTACTAGAGTATCTTGATTTGATAACATTAGACAAAATCTGCCCATTAACAACATAGTACTTTATATCATATATGTTTTGCTCTTCCATGAAATTGAGAGTTTTTCATCGTGCAGATTGACTGGTTATCCTCATATATTGTTACAGACGTTTCTGTTTTAACCTTAGTTCATTTTCCAATGAGTCCTCATAACCAAATGGCTTCTTGAACTGCATTAGTAAGTGCCATATATTCAGCTTCAGCAGTAGATATTGCCACACACATTAATCTTTTGCTTCTCCAGCTGACTGTGCCTCTACCAAATTTGAAAACATATCCAAGCATAGATTTCCAACTATCAGGATCACCAGCCCAATCTGCATCTGATTATCCAATTACTGCTTTACCTTTCACTTGATTGAATATTAACCCATGATCTTGGGGACCTTGTAAATATCGTAGTGTACATTTAACAGCGTTCCAATGTTGAACAGTTGGGTGAAAACAAAACTTAACAACATTTCCAAGCATAACCAATATCTGGCCTGCTTTGGCTGACATATATATATCATTCTTCCAACTGAACTTTTCAGAAGTCTCAGTTGCTTTACCAATTTTGTTCCAGACTCTGCAGGTGTTGAAACTGGTTTGGAATCCTTTTTATTAAATCTTTTCAGAATCTCACGTGTGAACATTGGTTGACCAATCCATATTTCTCCTGGTGATATTTGAATAATTTTCACTCCAAGAAAATGGTGCAAAGTCCTCCTTTTTCTTCTTTAAATTGTTTAGTAATTCTGTTTACAAATTTATAGATACTCAAGGATGAACTTCCAACTACAATAATAACATCAACGTAGACTGCAACAATAAGCATTGCTTCAAAATCTCACCTGTAGATGTCAAGAATCATTAGTGGATTGCTTTAATTCTGATTCCTTCATAAATTTGTCTAACTCATTGCTCCAACATCTAGGAAACTACTTTAATCCACAGATGCTTCAGTATAGTTTGCAAATGAGATGTTTCATTCCTTTGACCTCAAATCCCTCAAAGGTTGTTCCATGTAGATCTTTTCTTTCAACAAACCATTCAAAGTTGCTGTGCAATTGTCAAGCTGGCATAAGTGTAGATTGTGTTCAACTGCCAATGCAGTGATGGTCCAAACAGGTTCAAATCTAACGATAGGATAGAACGTTTCATCATAGTCTATTTGCACTTTTGGTTGTTCCCCTGAGCAACAAGTCTAGCATTATAATGTAGTAGGTTGCCTTCAGCATCGTGCCCACTTACTACTAACAGCTTTTTGATTTCTAGGTAACTCAATGAGACTCCAAACATGGTTCTTGAGAGTCAATTTCATTTGGTTTTCCATTGCTAATTTCCATTCTTTGCTGTCATCCATTGATAATGCTTCTTTTGTTGTAGCTGGATCACAGAATAAGAATAAGCAGAAGGGACACTCGAATATTTCCTGTGAAGCATAAATTCATTTGCACACGCCCCATTTCTAAGTATGAAAATGAGGATTTACATGTACACTGCTCGTGAAAATCATTGCCTTCCAATGTAAAGATTCTAGTTTGTTGGAATGGAGTTTTCACAAACAAGGTGTCAATACAGGCAAGAAATGGGAAAATGAGTACACTGCCATTCAATTGATGCGCCCTTTCATATTGATACTTTGCTTGACTGCTGCCCAATCAAAATCCTTGTGATTGCAGCAAAATCCATTTCATAGGATGTTATTCTGTTGCCTTCTCTGTCACACTAAACAAGTTGAGTTGCATGCAAGTGTGGCTTTAAAACTGATATGTCAGCAGTATGAATGTCCAACACTCAGAACTGAACTGTTGGCACATTCACTAACTAAGAACAACCCTAAACTATCTTCTTTCTGAGCTTTCTCCTATCTCTCAAATTAGCCCGAGTTCAAAGCTTAGACCAAAGACTACTACTCAACTACTAACCATTGACATTTCCTTGTCAACTGTATCAATGGTCCTTCCGTGCTATTTAAATGCCAACAATGCTCTACAAAAACACGGTTCCTGAAAACACTCGCATCAGAGGAATTGACAACCTGAAACCAAGATAATGAAGTACTGAACAAACAGTTAGGGGATTTGGACCTCTATCGATGGAATGATAAATCCAGCTTCAGACATAAAAAGTCCTATGATGTTGATATTACATCCATTATGGCTTCCTTTCAAAAAGGTTAAAGCTGTGCAAATTGCAATAAAGCATCCATCACTTTCCTTTGACTCGACCATGTCAGTGTTTTTAAAGTAATTGTGCAGTGGAGTACAGTTTTGCGTCTAGGAGCAAAAAACCAGTTTGTTTACAAGGAAATCGATCACTAACCTAATTGAAAAGGAGTTCTAGCATGTTCACCTTTGTTTTTCAAAAGCTTCTAAAATAACAATGGGGCTGCCGAGAGTGTCCCTTCTGCTCATTCTTATTCTGTGGCTGGATCATTCATTTTGTTTGCAATGTACACACATATTGATCTGGAGCTCTTCATTCTCTTTGTGATCTCTGCTCATTTGCCTCCTGTTGTATCTTAGACGATAGTCTAATAATTACAAACTCAGGATTTCGAAATTAATGTTTATTAACCCTAAATAATGATTAATACAAGTAGTAAAACTAACGCTTTTATAGCTTTTGAAGCTTGTCTAGA
>JANTCA010004061.1:0-10420 GCA_024741275.1 Chironex yamaguchii | reverse complement strand
TGGAGTATCCGCCCGCCCGTCAACACAGAGATGGAAATCAATTGTGCGCCTACGCTGGGAGGAATTTTTCCGCCCGCACGGAAAATTGCGCCTGATGGAAACCGGCCCTAAACAAGACATTGTAGGTCGACGATTCGTAGATGATTTATTTCCTGTACAATATGGAATATCAATTTTCAATACACAAACCTACAACTGTCCATAACTGCAAGATAATAACCAAATGGTGTTTTCTTATGCTCTTCCAAATTATTTTTATTCACAGCCATCCCAAAAATAGTTTTACGCACCGAAAAATCAAGACTTCTTAAGATCAAGATTCCACTGCACTAAGTTTTCAGGCTGCGGAATTAAAGGTGTCAACATAACTTTGTGTTACTGTTTCTTATCTTAGATTCAGTCCAGTATTTAGCAGCCGGAGGTCGTTGAGTTGGAATATATGTCTTCTCCTAACGTTAGAGAAACTTTGCAAAGAGCTGAGTTTAAACAGATTACGAAAAATGTTGGACAAAGCTAAATTGTTCTAGTGCACCTCGACTTGTTTTCATCGAATTTCGTGTATGTAAGCACGGACGTTGATGTTTGCACCTAATTGTATTTTGATTGCAATAGATGGCGGCCTTCATGTAAGACGAATCGAAAAATTGAGCTGCTGTTCACACAGTCCAAAGTCATTGTTTATTTTTCGCAAACCCGTATTTGTCCACAAGCTAGCTAATCAAAGACCCTGTCATTATTCCTTGGTAATGTCTCCAGCTCGTCTTTCTAATCGTTTGCAGGCTTTTCATTCTTCATTTGACGTCCTGTTCAAACAACATTTTTAACATGAATCCGAGACTTGAAAGTGTATTAGTGTTAGACAGACTTCTTGCTGCCGATAGGGCAAGAAGTCTGTCTAACACTAATACACTTTCGCACGTTGGATACGTTGGATAATACCAACACCAGAAAGACCTCTGCTGCGTTTTTATGATAAGCTTGACAAGCTAGATAAACCTGTTTGCAGAATAAGGCCTAACTTGGGAAAGATCGGAATTTACAATTGAGTAATAAGTGCACGATTCGCTTAAAGTGCAGTCGGAGCGAGGGCTTTAACTTTATCTGAGTCCATCCACACTACCTCCTTTTCTTTATGATGTTTAGTATCCTTCTAAACTAAAACATGAACAAAGGCATGAAATAATTTGTGGTACAGTCGATATTAGGAGAGTTACATCACAAAACTCCGATTCGATGACGCTGACGATGTATTGGCAGGACCAAGGGGGAAGCAGGAGAAACAATTCACTAACATAGTCAAACTTCGGCAAGTTTATGATAAATGTAATTCCTGAAATGCTTAAGACAATCTTATGCCAAACTAACAAGATACCATAGCAAAGGAAGCAACAGCCTTTGTCAGAATCTACTTTTTAGTATTTGATAATCAAAGAACTATTTTGACAATAATCCACCTACAATCAATATGACACAGAGATCATAAAATTTCTAGCAAGAAAGTTGAAACATGTTTTAACGATGAAAATCTATTACACCTTGAACTGAGAACAGTGTATATTTTACCCTTTTTAGCGTTTGCATACACTAAGAAAACATTGCAAATTGCGTCAATTTCGAATAATACTTATTTTGATCAGTATAGCAACTTTTAAACTGCAAGTTGTGCCCTTTTGGTTGAAAAAAATAAAAATGTCCCGCAATAATGCCAGTCATATTAACTCTAACGCACTGATGTTGCTTAAAATCAAGATTGTGATGAACATTGGTTCTGTAAATATTCGCTTTAATATTTTCAAATAGTCAAGTTTAAATGGATTAATAGAAAACAAGGTGGCTAATTAGAAAAACGTTTTCCTCTAGACCTGCGGAACGATCTTCTCTAACACAAACATCCTATCCCACAGACGCGACTCGTCCGTTACACCACCTAGAAGAATACCACCTCCACATCACCAACCACATTACTAAATAGCATGCACATTTGTTTAGTCATATTCATTACTCCTGTTAACATAAGTGAATAGACACAACGTATCCTCTGCGTTTCGTATAAGGCGACTAAAAGAGGTTGGCGACAGCAAGGGCATTCGGCTGTAAAACAGCATAGATGACAAACCATACAGGATCAGCTAAGGCCCGGGTCAAAAACAGCCACCATCATTGCTGAGGACGTTTAGCGTAGTTATGAAAACTCTAGACGGAAGTGGAGAAAGAGTATTCGCTATGGCGACCCCTGACATAGGGAATAAGCCGAATGTGAAAGAAGAAGAAGAAGAGAGTTGTTAAGTTATCTCAAATATCAATCAACAGCACCAGATGAACGTCAGGTCACATTTAATTAGGTTTTTATTCCATATTGAAGTTTAAATTTGTTTTGAACTCTATTTGTGAAATCCAGTTTTCCTTTGTCAAAGACAGTCTTTGGCCATCTCAAAGCAACTTAAACTGTTGATTCTATTTGTTAACCATTTGATGATACTGCACTGCTACTGTATTGGCTAACGAATATTGAGCTCGTCAAAGTTCTAATAATACATCCCAGGGCACCAAATAATAAGAGGGCATGATTTTTGGTGTATTTAAGCCATTAATATATTTGTATTTTGTTAAATCCGTTTCCTTATACCGTTCAACCAGCACCTGTCTTTTAAGAATCTCTATCAAGAGGTGCAAATCGTTTCTCATACCCTGGTAAATTTTTTGAAGTAAACTTTTCAGTCTATTTTGCATAACATAGAGAAAGAACATAGGATAAAAAGAGTAAGGTGAACGAAAAAAATTGAAGGCAACACAGGTTCTCCTTTTGTGTAAGGTGCTACTATATACATGTATACAGCTAATGTATACATTCAATGAAGAAATGGGTGCTAACCCCCCTCATTAAACGTTTCCCCTGCTTCCTCAGAAGCACTACTACTTATTTACATACCCCGAATTAATTAAAGCTTTAATAAACAAATTGGCAATTGTATGGTAAATTTTCGTGGCCAAGGAGGGGACGTTTGTCTGTTTGTTATTTTGTCTGTTAATCATCAAAGTGACTCAAAATATTTTAGATCTATCCTTGGTTTAAGTTAAAATACGAGGGAACTGAGCTGTTTGGTAAAAGTTTGACCGTGTTGAGATCTCTTCTAGATTGGTATGCGAGTGATTATGATGTTTCTGCCTCGAATGAATTCTTTTCTTTACCATTTTTTCCGTATAGGTTGTGTAAATTTCTTTGATATGGAACTTACCGTACACGTAAGAGAGATGGTGTGTAATGTTTACAAGTAAAAGTATCGAATACAATTGGTTGCATAATGGTAAGACAGCTGTTGGATTGTATGTAATATGTGCACGACGCTTGGTTTTCATACGTAAGTCAATCAACGTCTTATTAGAACAAAAATGAACTGAATGTGAACAAGCATGAGCAGATGAACAAATAAGCATGGTGATTGATATTCTGTAACTATGTACACAACGAAATAGCTGACTCTGTTATATGAACGTCACGCTACACATTCTTGGTTAGCATCCAAAGACTGCTCATGCATTTGATACATTGCTTGCGGTAGACTTGCGACATGACGTTATGCCAAATGGCGACGTAGAAACCCAGTGGTAAAGCTTCTAAAGAAAACTAATGGGAAGAGAATGGCCCTTACTACTCTTAAACATTGTCCTTTAAGGTCCACAAAAATTAATCAATAGTGGTTGGTTGTGATCTGAGATGTGAGTATGGAACTTGGATATAGTAGTACTTATCTTAAGTATTTGAAATTTTTTGGGGGATGGATTTTGCAGTCCACTGTGATAGCATCATCTGCAAGATTCAACAGAGTATATAGATTATAGGTACGTTTTGCTCGGCTACAGTGAATGAGGAACCAAAAAAATGTCTTGCAATAAAACTGTAGCGATTAAGCACTGGTTAATTTCTCCGTACTTTGCTAGTAATTTTTCAGCAGTGCACAATTTTCTATCAGCTTGTTCTTTTATATTTTATGTTTTGGTTTAATTCTGCTCTCTTAAACGATAAAAATGATCCAAATATGCCTTTTGCAAGTCACTTTAATCTTATATTAGGATTAAGTTCCAAAAGTTTTTCAATTTGCTTTGTTTCCGTTTACCGATTTGTTTTTTGACAAAAATTCAGCATTCCATTTGTGTCTCAATACTTTTGATGCCACCAACCACCATATCTAAAACGTAAGAGTTGAGAGCAGAGATAGCTCCAAAGATACAGCTCAAGTTGCCCTTGGTAATTACAAAATATTTACTGAGTGCAATCTAAGCACTTTAAACTTGAATAAACACTTCAAACTTTTGGCATTTGCTGTATTACGTTATATGCTAATAAGATATGCCCTTGCAAGCACTTGTATCACACTTGATATTCGAACGTACAAATGTAGGTGACAAATATCCTCTCTGATTATAAAGGTTGTTCCAAACTGTAATATTATAGGAATTATATCTTAAGCAAATGATTGCAATAAATTGTGAATAGGGACCTGCATGCAGTCTGTTCAAGCTTTCGTAGATAAATTGAATCGGAGTCAGAAAAAGTGCCGTCGAGCGCAAGATTCCTATTCTCATGACAAATACTACACGAAAAGAAAGGAGGCATGCTTGTTATGTTGTATATTGTTTGACAGACAACGTGTCAAAATTAACAACTAACATGTATTCATCTATACAATGTACACTTTATGGTCACTCACAGTAACCTTAACATTTCCAACCACGAGTTAGTGGTTTGTCTGGAATTACTATTTACAACAGAAACTGGGAGAAAAAACACAGTCTGAACTTTACATTTCTTCCCCAAAATGTTCACTGGTTGATGCCAAGATCAATCACGTATTCAGAATCAAAATTTGGAGAAGAAAACAGCCCATTCGTAGCCGTCTTCAAAAGCTTTAGGTATGCAACACTTCATGACTGCAACATACAGCATTAGAATTGAAATACAGTAATTTTCCTTGGTTTTACATCAGAAGAGGAGACACAGATGAGACAAACTAGACAGGGAGGTTGATTAAAGTACATATGATGAGCCAGAAGTAAAATGTCCTCAGACCTTTGTCCACATCTTCCCGTCACCAAATCGAAAATGCAGTCTTTTACCTGGAACTTTTTCAAGGATGTTAAGCTTGCAGTAATAACGGAGAGACCGTGATAACTTGTCATAATTCATATTTCGACTTTTCTTCTTCTCTCCCCAAGCATTTGCTATCTTTTTTGTGTCCAAAATACGGAAGACTTTTCTTTCTTCACTAACCCATTCCATATACTCATTTGCCTTGCCCAATTCATCCCGTAGAAAATCCCATAAGTGATAGCACTGATTAGCTGAAAGGCAAAATAAATAAAATGAATTAAAAGACGTAAAATTGAAAAGTTATATTGAAGTATTGTGGAATAAGAACACGATGAAATAAATATGAAACAACCACGATATTGGAAGAAACTTTCACATAGTGCCTTCTTCAATCAATGTTGCTTATAGATCTAAGTCAATAAGATACGTGGTCAGCATATAACAAAAATCGAAATCAATAAAGCATATAGTAGGCTCAGTCTCAAAATTGTAGACAATAAGAAGCATAGTCAGTACATTTTCAAAATTGAAATCATGCAAATTCATAATGGGGACATTTATAAAAAACAATCATAAGATTTTTATCAGATATCACTTCTTTGGTGTGACATGCATTGAGAATCTCTGAAACTCGACATGCATCTCTTATTAAACAAAACATCAACCATAATTTTTTTCGAGTTATGCAATGAAGAATCAAAATTATGGTAGGATGCAATAGTGTTTTTTGAAAACTAGTTACAAAAGAATTGGTGAAAGTTGCTTTAGTCTATAAATATCACTGCAATCTCTAAATGTGCTCATTAAACCGAAATTGCTAAGAGGGAGAGGGAATTAAACACGTCAATGTTATGCTAGATTATGTCAAATTTATTAAAATCAAAGGTATGCTTACAGCTAATACAGACAAAGACAGGGACACACAAGTGACTTATGCTTTCAGACACGTCTTTGGTAATAAATATATTGTATTTACCTTTTCGGGATGTTTTGCGACGTAGATGGGTATTAGACACGTTCACTACATTTTGCTTTAAACAAAATCTGAGCGTAATAATTGCTGTTTGCGGAATAATTATTTATAACCGAAATGAGTTATGAACCGAGAGCTCCGTTTGTTACATAAAAGTTCTAATAACCGTATTAAATAGAATATATTGAGATCAAGGAAGATTGAATAACATTAGAGACTATCATGTTATGTATACATTATGTATTTACGAAAAGAATATTATGGGTATGCAAACAACTTACGTCTTCTTCTAGGTCCTGTCTTCTTTTTGAAGTGGTCAAAGTCGTCATCTAGTAGGCCGAGATCTGTAATGTGAAAAGGCACTGATATAGACAAGCAATAAACATGATCAAAATCAAGAAAATAAATATTATTGTTTCTGAGTGCTGATACCGACTGTCAGACGATCTTTGATACTGGAGACAAGTGAGAACTTTGGCAATTTCAAAACGAGGTACTTATAGTAGACAAAGTTTTTATATTTCACGTTGGCGATCCTTGTTAATTGTAACATAGTTGAAAGTTGCTTCGAATAGGCTCTCCAACCTGAGGTCTTTTGAACCAATATTGTGAAAAGAAACTCAAACAACCGCCAACTCTAAAATGTCACTGATAATTCTAGGTGTTTTATTGGAAGTTCCTCAAATGAAATGCTGCAAATATACTGTACGGGTGGCAACGATATCTTAAACAAATATTGCGAATGACTTACTATTTCCTGTTTCATCCTGTTGACTAGGAGGTAGTCTGAGGGCCAGTTTAGTAGAAATGTTGAAAAGAGAGCTGATCGGAAAATATATATGCAGTAAACTAATATAGCTCTTTTTTGCAGCGTAGCTGTTCAATCATTGAAGAAACCTGTCAAATGTAATGCCTCATCGTATATTAAATAAATTGGCAACGAGAAATCCTTGTTTACCAAGTGTGTTGTCTCGTTCCTATGCTTAATTAAGAAGAGTGAGGGTAAATAGTCACAAAAAGTGAAAGCATACAATGCCATACCCAAGCAAACCGTGTGACTAAGGGGAGTTAAGTTTGTCTATTTGTGATAAACAAGGTTTCTACCGACTTATAACACTCGGCACGTGCAGTTTTGCAGGAAACAAACTGTTAATAGGTGAAGGTGTTCATCGTACTACCCTTCTAGAAAAACACTTGAGAAGGTCAAAAGTTGTAATCTTTTATTGAAGTTTGATACCTTCATATGTCAATTTTCATCATGTTATGAAAAGTTCTTGTATCTATTGTGGTTCCTGCCTATTGTTATTTAAGACATCTTACGAAAGTGTAGCTTAAGATATTCGATACCGTAAATAAAGCTGTCTTCTGGTTTTATCTTCGATAAAGAGCTTGCTCAGTTGAAAGAAGTAAAAAGGGTCAATTAAAATTCTTGACAAGAATGAGTGTGGGAGTATCAACATTATTAAACAGCTGATCTTGGGAATGCTGTTTCATGGACACCTTATAGGATGTCGTTTCCAACGGCTGTGTTAATTGCAAATGACGATAAAATAAATAACAGGTGAAATAGTACGATTGGAAGGTAACTCAGTATCTGAGCTTGTTTAGCAAAGGAAATTATCTAAAAATATTAGTGAATTCTAGTAAAATAGCCTTTACAACTATGCTCTTGATTTTGACAGCTGTGTCAGCTGTTTCTCGATTTTTATAGGAAGAAGCATTAACGATATTACTAACAGGGCAAACTGAAAGCGATTAACTATCCTTACAGGTTCTCAAATTCTTATGCTGCATCCAGTTAAGACACTAATACTCCACTCTGGCATAAGGGTTTGTAAGTAAGAACATAGGCATTTGGCTGTTTTGTTTATCACACTGTTTAATTGCAGATAAAAGGGGAAACGCTGCTACCAGGTACCAAGACAGCAAAAGAATCTTAATTTTAAGCCTACTATCATTCGTTCTCAGGTTCCTAAAAACTTAAAGGAAAGATCTAAAATTACTTACTTTGATTCCCGAGATCGTCCAAAACGGTATCAATATGACAATCAATACTTGATCCTTTGATACTAATTGCGCTTTCCTCCTCCTGGAGGCCCGCCCACTTTGAGCTTCTAAGCGCTGAATTGTCCTCATTAAGTATCTTATTGAAAGTATCCACCGAATAATCCTCTATTGGTGTCGAAAGGGCTTCAATAAGAGCTTGTATGTCTAACTCGTCCTCATTTTCAGGTTGACGCTTTCCACCCTGAGAACTTTCACCATCAAATTCCTTAAAGAAATCCTCCAAAGATGAATCAGCCTCAGATCCAGTAGAACTTGAACTTGAACTGTAATATCGCGTAAGATTTCGTACTTCATTTGAAGCAGCAGCAATATTTTGTGATTCAAGTGATGCAGCAGAAATTGGGATCCTCATTTGTGGGTGATTACTGAAACTCTCAACCAGGTCGATGTATGAATTTTGTGAAGAATCCGTGAGTGCTGATTCTGTTGATGTGTTTGACTTTCGACTGGTCTTATTCTCCGTATTATCATTCATGTGCTCAGCATGTCGAGTTTGTTGACTCAGGAACCACGTGAACAACTGTTTATTTTCTATTACGTCTTGATAGTTTGCTGGTACATTAACTATTGTAGATGTTGTCTTGGAACAAGTGCTTGGCACTTGAATTTCGACTTTCACGTCTTGAGCACTATCAGGGCATGTATTATCCGTCATTTTACAGGATAAATTGTTTTCTGCTATTTCCATGCCGGTGCAGTCATTTGTACGTGCCGTCCCAAATGCTGTAGAAATACAGTTATATTTAGAGTCATCGAGAACAGGCCGGGGGTCTTTTAACATAGTCTTCTTTGCACTTTCGTATCCCGTTTCATTATCTGCATTAAACACTCTCTTAGTGAGCACATCGTGAATCTGGTCAAATACCACTCTGTTTGTTGTCCATCCTGCGGGCTCTACCTTTTTCAATAGCAAATATGTATCAGAGCTCCTCTCTATCGGGACTTGAAAGGTACATCGTAAGAGGAAATCATTTTGATCAGGAACAAGACTGATACTTTCTATTTTAGGCCTCATCTTCTTGAATCTGAAATGATTGAGAAGAAAGAATAACATATTACGAAACGTATCTCTTGACAATATACCTAGGTAATTTAAGATTGCTATAGCATCAATGCATTAGTTTAATAAAACCTTGCTGGATATTAAGATCCATTTATCTCTAATGTCTAATACAAATTTTAACGTCACTTACAAAATATAAACATCTGTTGTATTTTGTCATGTGCAATTAGCCCGATCCTGTAGGAAGCGTACAAGTTTGCAGCTACAAGCTAGAGAAAACCGGCCCCTTGGCTAGCTAACACTTATAACTGGTACACGTGTAAAAAAGGAATGGACAGTGAATTTATATTAGGCATTTGAAAACAAATCAGACATTAAATCATTAAATGGATGAAAACCAGGATGCTATCTAATTGGTATTACATTACCGTTGTTTTCAATGACTCTTCTTTCTTAAGGTTCTTATACGAAACACTTCCGCTAGGGTAGGGCATTTTATTCCGTTTAAGAGGTTTCGATTGGAAGTGTTTATACATATCTTTAATGACTTGGTGTGGCCCATACTCACCGTAGGAATCAAGTTTTACGAAAATTTATCACGAGGAAAACATAGAGACGAAAACATTTATAACCGTCTCCTTATTATTACCAAAAAAAGGTTACTTTTCGACTTGACTAGAAAATCTGCCTTCATGTCCACACTTTTTGATAACAGAATTGGGTTATAAGACATGAAACTCTGATTAGGGCACAATACATTTGCTTAAATTCTTTCCTTAAAAATGCTGCATGAAGAAATAATTCCATTCCACCTGAGTTTTTTGTTGTCCTTCTTGCAACCCAATAAATAAATATATATATATATATATATGAAGAGAAAAGAGGCTCCTTTTATGCTGTATCTCTTGAATACCGTACCACGTTGCACTTAGCGGGCAAACATGACATTCAAGTAGTAGTAGTAAAAGACATTGTAAAAGAGTGTAAAAGAGCGAAGTAAGGGTGGGATGGTCACATTTTGAGAAGAAGGGACGGTAGTGGGACAGACAAATTCACATTGTGGTACCCAAGAGATGGGAGGATAAGACAGGGTAGACAGAATGCTAGGTGGAAAGATGAATTAAAGAAATTGGACATGTTTTGGAGAATATCAGCTCAAGACAGAAGGAGGTGGCAGGAGCAGAGAGAGGCCTTTGCCCAGCAGTGGGATGCATTTTAGGCTAGATAGATAGATAGATAGATAGATAGATAGATAGATAGATAGATAGATAGATAGACAGACAGACAG
>JANTCA010004060.1:0-10421 GCA_024741275.1 Chironex yamaguchii | reverse complement strand
TCTGTCTGTCTGTCTGTCTGTCTATCTATCTATCTATCTATCTATCTATCTATCTATCTATCTATCTATCTATCTATGGTGCCCCTTGATTAGAAACAAGCTAATGAGGAGATTGGCAAGTCTGGCAATTTTCTGACGACTTTTAAATTTCAAAAATGTTGGGAATAGAAAATCTCTTAAAAATGATCCCTGCATGAGCACAACTTGCCGAACAAAAAATTAAAATAGCAAGTGCATCAGTGAAGGAAGGTGGCCATGTTCTCTGTTTCTCACCCACATTTTCAACTGCAGCTCTACCTGTCACTGTTTAATTAGCACCTGTGACCCTCGCCACACTGCTTTGTGGTCAATCCTCATCTATGAAACTGTCGGCTTGGGTATAGGCATCACTACTAGCATTATAATCATTATCATCATCATCATCCATCACCATCATCCATCATCATCTATCACCCATTATCATCATCATCCATCGTCATTATCATCATCATCATCACCATCATCTATCATCATAATCATCCATCACCATCATCCATCACCATCATCCATCACCCATCATCATCATCATCCATCACCCATCACCATCATCATCATCCATCATCCATCACCCTTCATCATCATCATCCATCGTCATTATCATCATCTATCATCATCATCATCCATCACCCATCATCCATCACCCATCATCATCCATCACCATCATCATCATCCATCATCCATCATCCATCACCATCATCCATCACCCATCATCGTCATCATCATCATCATCATCATCATCCATCACCATCATCAATCATCCATCACCCATCATCATCCATCACCAGACTAAACTTCTTAAATGCCATCAAAAAGTAAAACAAGTCGATTGAAACACTTCATCTTGTATATCTGCCTAAAACATTCAAGAGCCTTCTGAAGATCATGAGATGTCTTCTATTGTCGCAGGAGTGAGAAAAGCTGCTTGAGACAAAGAACAAAATAGCAAGGGTTTGTTACTCCTAGAAAACGTCCTGTTCCACTAGATATTTTACACATTGCAACACGGAATGTCTCATGCTTCCAACAATCTGACGCTGCCAACAAAATCGTTTCACAAGTATTCGCTCTTTGTGAAAAGCCGTCCTTAACAATAACAGTTTTGCTATGACTGACTACCTTAGCAATGAATGTAAATTTGTCTGGATCAACTTGATTAGGAATACATTCCTTCAACTCATGATCGGCTGCCTATTCTTAATGAAAACGTCCTTGCAAGCCTTGAAAATGAGCCCTTGGAAACCTCATCCTTGTACTTTGTGCTGAACGATAGTAGGATAGTATAACACGATCAAAATCCTACTTGTTTTTGGCTCCCTTTCAAATATCTGCTGGGTTATTGGAGGGAAGGCGTGTATAGCTGTTTTACCGTGGCGCTCACGATTTTGTTTATAACTTCCGTTTGGCTGTAGATATTGTAACACAGTAAAAAGATTTGTATATCTCCTAAAATTATCTATTTTTTCATATATAACTCCAAATACTTTGATGTAAAATTTGTAAAGTCAGATTTACAACAACGGGAGTTTTCGTCAAGGTATTCCGTAGGTGATACGAGGAATTTAAAGGTCAGAATCTGCAATCTTATTAAAAATGCTAATTTTCTTTAAAATTTCATGTTAAGTACATTTTTCTATGCTTTTATCCTTCTCTAAGGACACACATTTTGCATCCTCGCCAATGAATTCCAACTGTGGGCAAGTAAGGGCCGATGTGTAGTTCTCCTTCGTCTGTGATACGGCAATCACGATCCGGACAAAATTGCTACAGTAGCTTCTCTTCTCGCACTCCTTACCAAACACTCTTAATTTAAGATAAAAGCAAAGAATCGATAGTTCAATGATTCACGTTTACGGTGTGGAAGTGACACGCAAGACCTATCATGGTGAAATCATGTGCGGAAGTTCATCAATCGATGTTTTAAATAAATGTGAAAGCTTGATTAATTGGACACCATGATGTTGTTGTAACCCTGTTGTCTTATGATATGCAAAAAATTCCAAGTAAATATCTATTGTCGTTTGTCAGCGAAAGGCACAAATGTAAACATTGGTGCAGGCCTAAACTGAGCGGTGGGTAAGGGGAAATGCACTCATTTATTTCTGTGTTTCGCCTTAAGCCTTCATCAGTGTCAGATATATGGGTTTCGTCTCCTAATGCCAAGGACTTTGAAAGTCCTTCACCAAATTTTTGTGCCGTGATGGCATGGAGTGTTGGCTTTGGGGCTTTGGAGTCTGAGGGTTACAAGTTCGAGCCTGGTCGGCTCCCACTTAGTGCAGCTATTGTGGTAATGCTTCACTCTTGACAAATATATGTATGTATATACAATACCTTTTCACAAGACATTGTTATTATCATGCCAATATATGATTACTTTCTTATGTTCGAATCACATTCCACCGGATTAGACGAGTGAAAAATATTGCAAAGCTTTGTTTCCTTAATCCATATAAGAATTTCAGGTAAACTTATTTCTAATCAGGTAAACTCGCCCCCCCCCCAAAAATAAGGTATGTATGCATCGCAACGAGCTAGTTGGCCACCAACCATCCTGCTCTGATAGCCCCTTTTTAGAAGTAATAAAAATAGCTAGGCCACATTTAAGCTACAGTAGCAAGGAAGATTAGCAACAAAGAAAAAAGAGGACTTGTGAAGTTTACCTAAAGTAAATTCCTTCCCACATCATTCGGTGTATTAGTGCGGTGCCCATCTTCGTTTCCTTAGCCTTGACACCACACAGCTGTGCAAACACAGTGAACGCTATAGTAGGAGCTGGCCCATTGGTAGCACCGTGTGTTTAACTTGCATAATCCGTCATGTAAGTGGCAAGTACTAAACAGGGAAGCATTATGTACCATTTATAAAGCCTCTTGATATGAACCGGACGTGGGTTTGAACCCAAAACCTTACGTACGCAAAGCGAGCACTCAACCTTGAAGCCACAGTCAAATACAGTAAAGGTATAGTATGATTCCCTTTTAGCTATAACCAGGTAATGACGGAGCCTGTAAATATTTCCTTATACACAGGAAATTCACCAAGTGGTAAAAGTTTCATACTTATTATACAGAGAACAAAAGACGGGCATGTCATGTACATCTCATTAACAATATATAAGTTTACCTACCATGATGACATAGCTTTTTGCAATACACATTTTATCAAAATAATGAAATGAATTGAACCACATGTAGCTCGATTGTATTAGCACCATCCTCTTTCCGAACAAGTTAATGTTTTTTCTCCAAAATTTCTTCAGCAAATTGACTTATCCAAGCAAACTGCAACAAGTTTTAGTGCCGATAAACTGTTTTTAAGCAGGTATGTGCTGCACTTCATGGTATTTAAAAAAGCTAGCGTAAAGATAGCATATCTATTAGAATTCCCTAATATTTAGTAATAACTAATGTTATCACTGATGTAGAGTAAACATACCTCTCATTTTTGAAGTCGCATGAAAATGTCTGAACAAATTTCTGCAATGTCGATGCAATTGAAATACACCAGCTTGTCTGAAATTAAGTATCGATGCCAAATAAAATGCAGTCATTTATTGAAAAGTGGCAAGTACTACCTCCTCCCGATCGGCACTTTCTACTATCCTTGAGGTAAGTTAGAGCTGAGCATGACCATATATGTTAGATTCTAATTGGATACTGAACACAATAGACGAAAAAACATTAAGATGGATTATAAATAGCCATAAATAGACGTTGTCAATATATATAGACAATAAAATGAATTCTTTCAAAAGATTACCAATGGCGTCCTCTGATGAAATGCTTTCAAGATGGTTCAAATAGAAGCGCTCTTTGTGGTAATAGTTGATTTAAAATTCACGAAATTGAAAATCGTCCGCCAATTATCACTTATTGTATTACTAAACAAATTACACATGGCTTTCTCTCCCACTGTCACTATGCAAAAATAGCCAATACAATGTAGTCGACTGAAAATTGTCGAAATACGCAGTTACCGGAAAATGTTTATTCGAATGTTTAATGTCTGAATCGCAAAAATGTAGTACTGTGAGGCTAGTGGACGCTTGTTGCATTTATAAGAAATTTCAATGTTTCCACAGAGGCGACGGACCCGGGAGGAATTTAACCCCCCACTTTCCTCAGAAGTTTTTTGTATATGAAATGATGTATCTTGCCTATGATTTCTACTCAATGTACTTTGGAAGAATTAGTGAGTCTTGTTTTGGATTGGATTCAAATAACTTGTATTTAATTAGCAGTGTTTCGTAGTCAGGGTTTACATGTTTTTGCGCTTAAAATCCATTATTTGTTTCCCAATCTAACCAATTTCTCTCAGTGCTTTTAGAAGTACAAATGTATTCGGCTTTCACTAAAACTGACCTAAAGGGGTCTCAGCTGCGGTACTCGGTAGCCCCCCTCAACTTTAAGATTCGCACCACCGCCCCTGTTCCATCAAAAATAAAATAAAAACAAATGTTTTAAGTGACGCAGGAATGGATTATCGAATTCCACATCAATCTATATCTAAACTGCTACTGCAATTGGACAATCAGACAGCGAGAAACAACTTCACATCAAGTAAGTGTGAGTTACACGTTCAGGCCAAATTCACCTCCAGATTCTGTTGTGCAAATTGAAATTATTATTCGGGGACATAAATACTGTCAGGGACTTCGGAAGGAATAAATGACAAGAGGACGGGTAATGTTTCACGATGGGGCTCTTTCTTGACTATAATCACTATCATCAGCATCTTTAAAGTAAACTCATCATAATAACGATAAAAAATTTGGATCAAGAAAAAGGGCAGTGAAACATTAACAGTAACTTGCTGTTTTGTCTAAAGGCAGCTACAGCGAGATCAGAAAAGTTCAAGCCCTTACCAACTTATACCATTTTGTAAAGTAACTGTGTAATCATGGGATTGTACTATTTTGGCTTATTTTTCTGATTTGAACAAACAAAATGACTCCAAAATTAATATTGCTAGCCTTTCAAAAGACCTTTCAGAGCCGGGTGAAGTATATGCAAAAAAGTTTAAATTTCCCTACAAAGGGCAGTTTTGACCCCCTTGCTCCCCAAAATAAAGGCAGGAGGGGCGCTTGACCCCCTTTGCCCCCTCTTCGGCGTCCATGCATCAGGGAGCTGTTATAAATTTATTTATGTCTGTGCCATGGATGCTGTTGCAAGAGTATCCGACCTTAAGTCTTAAATTGACTCAAAAATTTGGTTTTTGTGTCGAAAATCGCAAGACAAGTTGACAATTTGCTAAGGAAGTTTTAAGAAAATTCGAGGCGTATTATTTTTTAGAAATAAAATCCTGGATCACTTTTTCGTTAATGAAACCTTTGTAGTGCTAGTGAAGAAGTCTTTGTGGGGATAACCCAGTTACCATATTTGGTAATGGTAGTTTCATGAACTAGCACGGAGATCATCATGGGGAAAACCCTCTTTGCTTGAATAATCATACTGGCTTGGCAGAGGTTACACTCTTGGAGTGCTCTTTTGTTTTCAATATTTTTATTAAGTTTAACAAGGTACGAGAATAAATCGCCCCTAAAATGATTAATGTAAAACATGAACGAACAAATATCCTAAGACTTTTATCGTTGACAGACAAAACAGATGAAGCACGTGACAGATTCCTATTGCTTGATTGGTTCAAGTATTTAATCCCGCGCGTTCTACTTTCACGAATCATCTAAACCAGTACTAAATTGCACCACGAGATCAATTTACAGAATGCAATTTTGACACATGAAAAAATGCACAGTGTAAACTGACCTTTACACCAATTAAGAAAGTCTCAAAGTGATTCAAAATCTAAAATTTTATCATTACCAGAAGAGTCATCGGGAGCCGATACCAACCGATGGTGAATATTTCAGAGTTAACAACATATTTTGCAAACGAATTAACTGACCAACCAACAAACAAACACTGGTGCAAATATAACTTCTTCAGTGGAGGTAATACGGGTACAGATTTAATGCTGGGCTAAAATGCATCCTTTAAACAGAACGTACATTGCAAATATGCCGATATAGTAGGAAGTAACAGAATGTAACTCGCCTTGCAAGTGCTTATTACTATACTTAAAAGCCTTTTTCGTCGGAGACTTTCAAGAGTATGAATCATCAGAAGGGCAAGTATGAAAACATTGGTACCTTTAAAGCTTGACTTTAAAGACTGTTTAACAAAAATGTAACTTCAACGTTCCTGTTCATAAGCGCAATCTTCTGCTCTTGATACGACTAGACTCGAAAATTAGTGCGAGAAGTGACTTACACAATGCGATTTTCCCTTGCATCTGACTCGCGAGTCAAAAACGCATGAGTTTTGCACTCATGAGTCAAACCGTTTAGACGATGCGTTTTTGACTCGTGATTCCTTTCACTGTCCAGCCAATTATTCACCAAATCATGGCACGAACAAGAGTGGTTTTGACTAAGAAGACGGCTTCAATTTGCCTTATAGTAGCAGGTATATTAAAAATTAATAAAGAATTATGTAAAAGAAGGAAAAGGCTTTGGGTCAGGGATTGGATTGTGTGGCGAGATGAACACGGCTCTCACCATGCATTGTTGAAAGAGCTGCAACTTGGGGATCCAAGCATTTCCAAAAATTTCCTGAGAATGGACAGAGAAAATTTTGATGAACTTCTAGATAAAGTACGCCAAAAGATTGAACGGCAAAGGACAAACATGAGGGAGCCCATATCCCCTGAAGAGCGCTTATCATTGACACTACGTTTTTTGGCTTCAGGTAATACAATTTTGCCAACTTTATATACCAGTAGATGGATAAATAATAACTTATCTTATAATTATATTGCTGACAGAAGGCAAGCTGATGTATTCTGGCTATCTTTACTGTATATAAAGGATTTGAACTGATGTATACATCGCTCTATCCTAATATTCGCCCATATTGATATACCTCTATGACCCTGACCTCATCCATTGTAGATTATGTAACGATCACACTTGATAGAGGATCGTGTGACTCGATCCTGCTGTCTGATTGGACAGTTGCGCTAATGATCAATGCGATGTCGCATGAAATTAGAGCATGTTTTATTTTCGTGAGTCATCCCAAGGGTGATTAAAACGCCCCCGCAAAGCTGCTAAGCTGGTATGATAATCGCATGAGTCTGACTCAATAGTCAAAACTCATGCGTTAATCGCACCGTGTAAACTGGCCTTTACAGATGCAAGCTTTCAAATGACCCCCATTTGCCATGCCTCAGGAAAGTAAGTTCAATTTCCATTTTATGACTTGACCTACCAACAGTGGGGTGGGTACGGGGGCATGTGGGGGTAATTGTCTCCCAACATTTGACAACTATTGGTCCTTACGATTCATTCAGCGCTGTTTTAAATAATAATTGTTACGATATCAAAGTTCCTGATCCCTAATGGCAAGCATAACATTGGGAGATGCATCCTAGGCCAAAACAAAGGACATGGCTCCCAAATGGTCGAAGCCCCCGATCCCCCGTAAATACTTCCCTGCTTTGTTTCCCCCGGGCCACACCACTTTTACTACTAGTTTAGATGGCGATTGAATTTTCCACTTCAAACGTTATAGCATTATAGATGTTGATAGCAGATTGGTCAACATGCACCCGCTAGATCCCATGAACCATTAGAGGAGTTATCACTCCAGTTCAGCATGCCATTAGCCCTCAGGGGGCGGGGGTGGGCGTTTCTGATGACTGCCGCTTTTCTTGCACTCCCCATACCACCTCTCCACTGTCTTATACCATTAGCCCATTCCTTCTGCCTTCTCCTTTCCTTTACCCTTCTCCTATCGTCAGTCCCAATGCTCTGAAACTACTCTCATGACAAGTACAATGCACACTTGCATTTTTAGTGGATTTTTGGAGAGAACCATTCCTATGTTGCATGGATTTCAGTTGCAACCCCTCTGTATATATTTTCCATCTTTCCTGCTGACGTTTCTCTGCATTCCAATGGTCTTACCTTTAACTTAGTTTCGTTCCCAGTTCTCTGCTGGAATATTTGACCTGCGCCCTCCCTGGTCGTTGAAAAATACCATCTCCATACGTTTTCTCCAAAAGAATGGAACATCTCTCAGTTACAACTTTTTGTCACATTCCAGGCTTTGCTAAATAACATCCCTAAGGAACATACATTGATGACGTCGGCAAAGGGGTGGGTGGGTATGGGTATACAATAAATTGAAGATCTTTTTAGATGGTACGAAAAGGAAGGGTTGCTGGAGTTTTAAAAATCCCCTGGCTATACTCAGTAGTTCCGTATAACAGTTACTGTCCTTCTGTGAAGACAAAGGTGACAAAACACTTTTGTAAAAGTGTGATAGTTTTGCCCAAGTAAAGCAGCGACAAAAGGAGGGTGGTTAAAAGTGACTGACTTTCTTCGATGTCATAAATGTCTCAAAAATACTTGGTTTAAATGAAGACATACGGTCTCGTACATTAAAATGAGTTTCCTCCCTACTCACAGTTGCAAGGTTGTGTGATATAGTTTGCGTTGGACTCACTACAAATGATCCAGAAAATTGTAGTGCCATGGGGGTAGTATATAACTATAAAGTAGAAAAAACATGCAACTTTACCGTCTTTTTGAAGAAGGTAACGACGAATTTTCGACCTACAAGGCCTTAGTCATGGGGCACGTCACATGATCCTGGTTACAGATGAACATTTGAGCTGAAACATTCCTCAAACTGAAACTTTACTATGGTGCTGGAGGGATGCTATTTTGTGTTGAAAGGATTAACAGAGCTCTTTCAATTGAATGGGATTTCTCCTTAAAGTAATATCGTCTTCAATGTGTCTGCAATTGTGGTGTTGAAGAAGCGATTTCTAATTTTAATTGTCCTTGGACCATGCTATCATTTTCAAACAATACCATACTAAAAAGAAAGCACCGACGCATGAAAACTTTTAAACAAGTTCTTTTAAGACAGTAGAATGAATTAACAGACACCCTATTCCCTCGTGTGGATCTCAACAGGAACCAGGGGGTTATCGGTCACACCCATTTTTGATGCTCACACAACTTTATCTAGTCGACTAAAATAAAAATAAACTGCATAGCTTTATTTACAAGAGGCATCCCTAATGTGGATATAGGCATCATTTGATGTGATTAATACAAGCATTTTCTGGCAGATAATTGCAGGGTTCTAGAATCTACTATTTGTTGGACATTCTGACCAATGCTTGTTGACAAACTTTTAGATAGCATGATTCAAAGGCAATCTGCCACCTCGGTAACTGGTGTTAAAATGTACATTCAACATTCACAACAAAGCTGTTTGGCTTACGAACATGTATAAAAATTAGTAAAACTTCCTATCAGGGAACGAAATTGCACAGAATTACTTATACTAAACGATCCTTCGATATATTTCCTCGTAGACCAGCGTCTATTCACATATCAAGTACATAGCTTAAGAAATATGAGTGAAAAGTGATTTCAACTTAGTTATGTTTGCCAATAAGAAAGATTGAATACCACGCGCGCAAATAATAAACAACAACACGTAGAAAAAATTAATTTATCAAGTAATCTAATAAATACCTTCTAGCTACTGACCTAGAAAGCTCCTACGACATCGCTCTAGTATTCTAAAAAATGGACAAGACCATTGTGACGATTATGACGGTCCAATTTCAAAGCTGCTATCAAGTATTGCCTCTTGTGATTCCACACAAGTAAGATTCCTTTGAACACACACTTTCAATGGACTAATCGCTTCATTTCCTTAAATTGTTTGCCGGGGTAAACCCCTGTAATAAGGTAAAAACCTATGCGTATACTTGGCGCTTGGTGTACAATGTCGGCCGGAATAAAAGCGACATCAGAAATTTATGACCTAGACCAAAGGAGTTTTGAACTCAGTGACTCCACTCAACATGTCCAGGAGACAAAATGCAACAAGCGAAAAAAAATTAAACAACTTAGATAGATAAACAAAATAGTTGAACAAAAGAGACAAACAAAATAGATCCCTAAAATAGACAACAAAATAAATCCCTAAAATAGACAAACAACATAGATCATTAAAATAGAAAAAACAGATTGTTAAAATAGACAAACCAAATAGATCATTAAAATAGACAAACCAAATAGGTTATTAAATAAACAAGCCAAATAGATCATTAAAATAGACAAACCAAATA
This sequence comes from Chironex yamaguchii, assembly GCA_024741275.1. Lineage (NCBI taxonomy): Eukaryota > Metazoa > Cnidaria > Cubozoa > Chirodropida > Chirodropidae > Chironex > Chironex yamaguchii. The sequence continues at coordinate 230 of JANTCA010004060.1, read as the reverse complement.
GATCATTAGAATAGAAAAAACAGATTGTTAAAATAGACAAACCAAATAGATCATTAAAATAGACAAACCAAATAGGTTATTAAAATAAACAAACCAAACAGGTTATTAAAATAGACAAACCAAATAGGTCATTAAAATACACAAACCAAATAGATCATTAAAATAGACAAACCAAATAGATCATTAAAATAGACAAACCAAATAGGTCATTAAAATAGACAAACTAAATA
>JANTCA010004059.1:0-10421 GCA_024741275.1 Chironex yamaguchii | reverse complement strand
TTTCTTGTCTAGGATTGGCTAGTTTTGCTACATGTTTCGTATAAATAGGTTGCCATATACATATAATTTCCTTTCTGCCGTTTCATACTCTGAAGAGTGTCAGGCGGAAAAGGCTTTTAAGAATAATTTTGGCACAATGTCGCAAATTTTCAAGGAGATAGTAAAAGCTTCAAGTTTTCTATGCCATCGGTTGAATGTTACGCGTTATTTTTTAATATATCATCATATTGTTATATAGCACATACGTCACGCAACATAAACTTCACATAACACAAAAATGCTATACTATATAAAGATACATGGCTTATCCGTACATCCATATATCTCAAATTTCAGGCTAGTTGACTAAAACAGGGTTTCAGCCATAAACAAGTGCTTCCCTATAACAATTTTTGACGAATGTTTATCCCTTTTACAAGTAAACATGTTTATCCTTTTATAAGTTAAAGTAGTTTTTAGACGGCCCTCTCAGGCAGGCTGCTTGTAAGCTGCATTTCTTAAAAAATTTAGACATTAGTTCGATTTTGGCCATAAAGGTTGTGACAATTTCCATCGTTCCAAATCTCAAATTTTCTAAATTCTTCATTATCTCAGCAGACAAGTTAATCCATTTTGTATGTATATTACCCATGAGTGGAGCATTACCACAATAGCTACAGCCAGTATACTAATCGAAATTATCAAATTTGGATAAGCCTCAAAACCTGTGTAAAAGCTTCAAAACCACATCAAGCAATACATCAAGTAAAAGGGGTTGATGTAAAAAAAACTGTATCTGCAAAAGAAATGTACCGACAAATGTGTGGAATGCACACAACAACTTCAGAATTTATCCAGCTTTAAGATTCCAATGATCACGTGGTTCAGGCAATCATTCTTGTCATGCGTCAACAGAAGTATATGTTGCAAGGATGTATCTGTCTATCAGGCACTATATCACATATAGTTGGATACTAAGAAATCTTTTCCTATTATGAATAAGAATTGGCATCAAATTTAGCCAGATCAACGAAACGAAACCTTTTTACTCCAAAGGCTGGCTAAATTATATACAAGATTGTTTTCAAGCAGCAATCAATGTTTTCAACCAGTTTAGGATAATCCTGATAGCCTTTCCATGAAAATTAAGGTGCGTGCCAAATTTATAGCATCACACTGGTCATGGCATGCACCGTCATGTTTGATAAATCACGAGACTATGTTGCGGGCAAGCCATGTAAAGAAAACCACTGATTCAGGGATGGATATTTAATTTGAGGAGTGGTGGGTGGTTAAAAGATGTAATCGTATTACATTACTGTTGGACTTAATACCGTTTGTGTTGCAGTTGTTACCAAAGAATAAAGATCGATCTTTATTCTGTGCTTGCAACAGTCTCTCTAGAAAGGAGGGTATGTCATTTGGGTATCGTGCTTTCTGAATAGAGGGGAAGTAAAACACTGAGTGCATCTTTAATAAGTAATTCTATTTGCTGTACTTATGAATATTTTAAAAGCACTAAAATCCTTCTGCAGTACGATGCCAACATAAGTCATAAGAGGCGTTATAGCTACAAGAACCTGGACCGTAAAGTAGTTATATTTGTTTTCTTATACATGTTTCCTATCTTTGACAGACAATCAATTGCATAGGGAAGGGCTTATGAAAGGCAATTATTGTCTTATAAAGCCAGGGGCAGCTGGGAGACAAAACGAGTTACTAATATCAATTCCTTTTGAATTTTTTTATACTGTGCCAATAATCAAAGAGGGTTCAACAAATCGCAGGCGTTTTTCCAAATTATCAACTTCATTTAGCGCAAAAACTGATAAAGTTTGACGCAAGAATAATTCAATGTTGGTCCAAGTTGTATTTAAACTGTTTATATATAGTACATCAGCTCAAACACTAAGTAAATCCAAATGGAGGACCAAATTCCCCCTGATTCATGGGAATGAATGCTTAAAGTGGCAATGGATATTATCAGTTGCTTTTGCATATGGAGAAACCGATCTGCGACTGTTGCTGAAATAAGAGCGACAAGCAACAAAGCAGCGATGAAAATATATCCTCGTTTTGCATTCATATATTTGCTGTTACTCTGAAGAAATTGCATATGAAGAAACCGAAGGCAACTTCTATTGAAAGCATAGAAAGATCAAAATAGATAAGAACACTATGCTAAATAACTGCACATTGAGGACGAAATTTCCCCTGATGCACAGCAATGAATGCTTAAAGTGGTCATGGATATTATTAGTTGCTTTGCCAAATGTACGTCTGATTATGCTGAGATTATAAGGACAATCTTTGTGGTTCTTCTGGAGAACATATCTCTGAAACCATCAGGAAGGTTTAAGTTTAAATCTGCATTTAAGATCAATGTTATTATGGTTCTTGGCTTTATAATTTAGTATACCGATTTCAGATTTAAATTTACAGGAATGATCTTGACAAACATTTTATCAAAGTTGATAAAACATTAAAGCTGGATGTAGTAAAGGATTTGGAACCTATCCTCATGAACATAAAAACTTTCAGCTCCGTAATTTGTACTCTCGGGGTATTTGTAGATAGTTTTTTCAAGTGTCATTCCCAATTACTGTCATCTAAACGGGAACTGCTTTAATACTGACAGATGGTCTTGTTCACTAAACTCCAAATGTTTCATTATTCCAAATATATCTTCTTGCAGTAAGTGGCAATACTGTCTGGATGAGTCTTGTTAATGTCAAACGTTTAACGCCTACAGCATTTACTTTTTGGATCCTTTTTCTATAAGCATCAATACACAAATTTTGTTGACTAATCAAACAATGTGAAAAATTGGCACAGACACAGCATGGACTGTACCTAAAATGAATTTCTGTCTTTTTTTATTCTTTTATTTCTCCGGTAGTGCATCCGTAACAAAGCTGAAAATGTTACAGAATGATCTCAAACAAATGTTTACGACGGGTTGGAATGGCACAAGAACTAATCAATTAGGTTTTGGAATTGAGTCTCTTGCAATATTTTTGCGTTTGACTTCTTTCGAGTTCTTTTAGCTTGTCCTTGTTTCTGTTCACACTGATAATAATAATTAAATCATAGGTTAGCTAACCGTAAGTAAGTTATGACAATCTTTAGGAAATATGACAAACTCAAAGCATATTCTGGGGTCCTATACTCTCACCAACAATGTCAGTAAGCAAAATGGTATCACTGAAAATGAAATTATGGTGGTCTTTGATGTGACATCGTTATATACTAGCATCCTAATGATCACCAATGACACCTCACTTGGACATAGGAACTCAATAAAACTTTTTCGACGTTCTTTGGCTATTGGTAAGCATTCTTTGCAGCACCTATATCGCAGCAATACAGCTGCTAGCACCAATCGAAACGAAAAAAGATAAAAGTGGTATATTATCTCTTCTGACAACATATCGATCCCTGCTACCACTGAGGTCTGCATGCTCAGGTATTAAATGTTTTGCTAGCTCATTTCTATTAGCTCGATGATACGACAAAGAACTCTTCAAATGTAGAGAAATACTACAATTCAGGAAATGACAAACTTGACAGACAGGACTTTTGGTTTCACTCAGTGGCAAAATCAAAAGAGTTTTCATATTTACATTGGTAAAAACTACTTCCATGGAAGTTAGTATCGTAATTAAACAACAGTCGTTTTCCGGCAAGTTTGGCACAAAATCTCTCACCTCGAAAGTATAAAAGCTCTCATTTAATGTAGATAAAACTTTTAACGTTATTTAATTAAACAGACACCACAGCGCACCATTTTACAATCTTAATATGTGATACTAGAAAAAGCCGAAGATGTTCATTATCGTTTTGTTTCCTGTGAAATGAAGACCACAAATGGAATTGACAGTCCAGCTTTCGAACCTACTGCCATTAGTACAATTTCTTTCTCATGAAATTCAGTCTCACACTCACATTAAGATATATTGTGCTTTTTCTGAAATCTCCTTTAATTCGTACTTCTCAGTAATATTTTCCTTTCGTTTAGGGTCCACCTGCAGATGACGTCTTTTCGTGTGACTTCGATGACCATAATGGCTTCACCTATTTCGCTTGATTAAGACTGGGCTTTCAAGACAGTGATTGTCCTTTAAATTTAGAATTAATCGCGAGACATTAAATACAGCCATACTTTCTTGCCAAATTGTCTTTCATTTGTAACCTAACAAACACCTTGGGTCATCCCAATCATTGTATGCAGATCTAGCTTTAGCAATGACTGTGTTAAGGTCATCACTTTACTAAAATACACAAAATGGACTAATGAGTAGATATTAACCTATAACAGAGTGTCGTTGGTTTGGTATAGGTTATGGCTGTCATAACTGCTAAATCGGTTAATGACTGCAAAGACGGTGGAGGAATGGTAGTACTTGCGTGGATGTGTTTTGGTACATAGTGTTGGATTCTATCAACCAGTTGTCGAAATATGTGCTCTACAGATGTACCTAAACACTGGCCAGAAACGTCACGTATTAACGCATGTTAACGGTACAAGATGTTTAATCAATGTTTGACACATTAAAAATAATTTCTGATCAAAGTATGTGTTACATGTATTAAGTGTTTCTTTGGATCAAACGTGGGTCTAAGTGAAAGGACGCTAACGTCGGTGAAAGATAACGAGAAGCAGCGCATTAAGAATTTCCAATTTGTAGACAATGGCTTTAATACTTTCAAGCCAAGGGTAATCTTTTGTCAAAGAAAAAAAGGCAGACTAATACTAAATTAGTTTTACATGAATTTTGCTGAACATATTGTCTACTAAATCAGGCTTTTCCGTCAATCGGACAAGAGCTTCCCTGACACTCACAAGTTCCATAGACGTTAACAATAATGAATACTTAAAGTAAAGAACGGTGGTAAATTTTTACCCAATTTCTTGACACCAGTCTAGTAAGTTTAGCTAACATTCTGATTCAATTTGTAATAGTAAGCTTAATATCTTGTTTCTTTTTGCAGAGAGGTAGAAATTCATTTCTTTGTCAAAGGAAAGTTAACATTTGTCAACTTTAACTGATCATGATTATAGAATGTGGATCATCCGAGAAGGTTAGCTAGTAATCACTTCTAGCTGACACTTAACACTTCAGCATGAAATATGACAGAAAAGCAAAATATACGCAGATTGAATACTGAACAAATGCAAAATTCCACTGTACTTTCAACAATATTTTGCTGTTTGCTTATTTCTTGCAATCAAAGTTTTGAATTAATCAACGTTGTCACCTTATAATTGAAAATTCATCATTAATCTCTCACTACGCATTTCATTTATCAAAATCAGGTTTCTTCCTTGGCAGTGAGAGCCAGTCAACGCGAGGAGGTTGACGTTAATTTCTGCTTGGGAGTCAAACAAATTACACACCTTTACTACTCTCTTGCAGATACTTAGTTTAAATACCAATACGTTGTGATATTGAGCAGTGAAGATGTGTTTACCTCCTTCCTCACATCCTTAATGGGCAAACGTCCATTATTTGATTTGGCAGTCTTCCAAAAAAGGGCAGCAAGCATCTGTGCAAATAGTTTCATTTGCTTTACAAATAAAAAACACCACACCTACATGGAGTCCTCTAGCAGGTAGTGACAACCACATCTATTGTCGAGAAAAGTACGAGATAGAAGGTCATTATAGTTCGGATGCACTTGGTATCGATATTTTGACAACTATTAGTTTGCTATCAACAAGAAATGGTGATAATGGTCAAGTGATGATTTCTAGATGACCCCATAGTAGCGTGCTCTTCTGACGTGACGGCCTTTTTTTAGGTTTCTACCTTCTGACACACATGCTATCATTTTATCGTATGATGTTTCTGGTTATTATCCACTGAATAGCCCATGGGGTATCTAAGCAATACAACCTTGGTCTTTTCTCTTGATCTGGCATTACCTCGTAATTCCTTATAACTGAAATAAAAGAGAGATGACAACTCTCTTCGCAAAGAGGTGGATTCAAGCAGACTAGCTTTTTACATTTCACTGTATTCTAATGTTCCATCTTATTTCATTTCTTGTGTTACAGGCCTATTTCTATACTTTATATAACTACCAATACACTTTGCCTAGCGTTCTTTGATTTTTCTATGATTAATTAATACCTTGTAAGCCGAAATAATTAAGAAAACGTGCGTTCCCACTATATTGTATTATAAATTCTGTGATGTATCTTATATCGTACGTATAAGGACAGATAACATATCATTTAGTATATATTACAAAGCATGAAACTTGTTTTAAGTGATTTTCAATATACATCTTATACTATTTATCATTTGTCGTAGTCAAAGGTGACCAAAAAACCATAAACCATAAAAATATGCTTTTAGAATGTCTCACAACGGAACTCTTGTAAGAGGCAACCAAATGAGCCTTCCTTTCCAATGTTTTATCAGTTTGACATTGGGTTAATCAAATATTGTCTTTCAGATACTCTAAATGCCATCTGGACACTCTGAATGTCTACCCATTCACAGGTATACTTAAAGCACAACATTTCCACCAGTTTTAATTAAATAAAGCTAAATAAGACATTTTAAAGTTAACGATTTCAAGATTAATTCTGTCATTTCAACTGTTAAGCTTCAATTTACCAAATAATGCGACTGCGATGTAACCTCTTTTCTTCAGGTTTACAAAATACACGGTGTGCCAGTTCGATGTCTCAAGGCAATAATTTTGTATGCACAGTAGGTAAGTTGCCTTGTCTGTTATACGAGACGAGATAATAAGTATGATCATAAAGGACTGACAACTTGACCATTAACTGAATTAGTTGCCACTTGTATCTCTGTAGTAGGTTGTCCAAATATACAGCATGGCACGTTGCATATACTCCTGAACTTCCTTGTCAAATACGTCCATACTTGTCTATTTCCAGTTAAATATATCAAAGCATGAATGCTTGCATTACTGTGAACTAATATATAAGAGATATACATTCCAGCCACAAACTTTGCATCAAACTGTGTTTTCAAGATCCCTTGAAGGTAGGCTCCGTGGAAATGTGTAATGAAGTAGGGAATGTAACAGATAACAGTTGCAGTTAAAATGTATAATATGACTTTCAGCATGCCAAGCGAATTTTCAGTTTTCCTTTGACGTTTAATAGTTTCAGGTGTCTTCATGATATGTTTGCGAACTCGCCAGAACGTAAGAGAATAAACCAGGAGAACCACACTTATCAACAATAAGTCTGCAATTAAAAGGATAGTATCCATAATAAGATACAAGTCCAGAATTGTGGCCAAGGTATACGCAGATGCTGAAATAAGAGCCACAATTAATGAAGCAGCGATGAAGATATATCCTCGTTTTGCATTCATATATTTGCTGTAGTTCTGAAGATACTGCATATGAAGAAACCGATCTACAGCAATGGCAATAATCATGCAAACTGAAAAATGAACAGTACAAAATACCATAAACTGGATACTTATAGCAAATGAGCATGCTGTCTCTGTATGGTAATCTATCATTAAAACACTTAACATTGGTTGAACCACTAGTCCAAGGCAAATATCGGATACACTCATGCAACATACAAACAAATTGCAACTGGATTTGTATAATTTAGTCCTAATTAATACAATCAAGAGCAACAGATTGGAGATCACTGTTACAGGAACTAACAAGAGATCCATTACAACGAAAACGAAGGTGACGTCTATTGAAAGCATAGAACGATCGGAATAAATATGAACACACTTCTCCATGATATCTAAAATCAAATTAAGTACAACCGATGTGAGATTTCCAATGCAAATGCAATCACAAATCATCTTTATGACTATTTAAACATGTTTGACGCAGTCATAAACTACGGAATTTGCTGTATAAAATGCAGAATACTATCATGTGTTTTTCAGATAAGGCATTTAATAGGCTATTTTCAGAGCAGAAAATTGTTTTAAAACCACGCACGGACATTATTTTCTAAACTTTCACTTTCGTTTGATATCTAATTCTGAGACGTTAAACTATGGGTTGCTTTTTGGACCAGCAGATAAACAATAGCAACGTCATTTGGAATACAGAATTCAAAGTAATAATTCTCATGGAAATAATATATTGCAGCAGGTCAAAAATTATAGTTTTGCTTCTCGTATGATATGGAAAGGGAAAAGTATTATAGTGGCGAATCATCCAGAGGATCTCTTAATGAACTGCCTTCTGACTATTCCCTTGGAAAGCGACATTGAACGTGTCTTAAAGTTAAATACGTCAGGTCAAAGGTAAGTAACGTCGTTGTGGAAAACGTAGCTTTGTACCATGAAAGTGACATCACCCTTTCTCGAGTAGCAGATTAGAGAAATACGTATGACGAGCAAAACAATATTTGGACATAGACTTCGCATTTTAGTAACAAAGTAAATTATACGTGACTCGAGCGTGTTGTCAATCCGATTTTAGCAAGCATATTTTTGCAACAATGCATATTTAATACAAAACTTTATTTTATTATATATTGAACTATTGAAATAAAAAGGGAATACAGGAGAAAATCTGGCTAACCGTTAGGCCTAGGAAAATATGCTATTGCATGTATCTTTTCCTTTATGTAACATCTTGAAAGAAGTTATAAAATTTAAATATGATTTCACACAATTCGGATGGTCTGTGATTGTGTTGAATGAAAACTTTCAGGTAAACAAAGTGGCAAAAATGAGCTATTTTAAGACATGGACACGCAAAAACAAATTGCCAACAAAGTCCAGAAGTCAATGACTCTCATATTTTAATGTAAAACGAAATACTTTTCATAAAGTTTGAAAATCAATAGCCTGAATATTGTATTTCATTCTTGGTGTTATTAAATGAAAATCTGTTAGAGTTAAGGTAATTCAAAAAACCTTCTTAACTGCTCGTATATTTTTTTTTGAACTTTCACCTTTCGACATGAGCCAGATTTTTCCTATCCTCCACTGGAAAGGAAAACCTTTAGAACCTTGTTTTGCAAATTGTAGCAGGCTATAAACTGCAATATTTAAAATGAAAACTACAATAGGGTTCTCAAATTCTACTTGCTTTAGCAGCGTATCCTTAGTTCCAAACAAACCAATTTGCCATGTAGAAATATTAGTATTTTCACGTCTAGCAGCATATTTCGTAACTTTATGAGTCAAAGGAAGACTATATTTTGCAATTAAAGTTTCGATTCTGCTTTTATAAATCACCTTGTGACATAAAATGGAATATCCCTTTATAGTAAATAGCCCTTTCTTTGTAGACAGATTGTTCAATCTTTTGTGCCACGTTGCAAGCACCAGTCATAGACTCATTGCTGTCAAAATTTGCTTTCCCAAGTAAAGAGAAAAAGAAATCAGAGTATACACTATAGGTGTGATTATTGAGACACAATTTGTTTAGCTTCCATATTACGTCTGATCAATGAAGTAGAGTCAGGATTTATATAGGTTTGGTTCGATTGTCAGCTGCAATGGAAAATTGTGTTCGAAATTTAACTATTAAAAATTACGAAAGAATTTAATTTGTAAAACTATGGAGCCCATTTTATCAATGTTATTGTTGTCGAGATGTATATGATATCAAAGTCTGACATAATTTTTTGTTGAAATGTTAGCAGTCTTACACTTAAAGACCCGAGTATCAATTACTCCTCTGTCCATGGTACAATAGATGAAGTATTATTTTCGCATTGTTGCTCTACATTTGAGGTTTTCCCAGTTTTATATTGAAGCATAACAACTTTATTTATTTTTATAAGCCTTTTATCGTCTCTGAACTCATCTTATGGTTTTACGAACGGTTCAAAATGTTGCACATTTGATTCCTTTCATCAACGTGTTCGTTACAGTTGTGAGTACTGTAAAAGCTCCCTGTGTACCTTCATAAAACTATTCACTGTTTTCTTCTCTTAACCAATCGCCTTGCAGAAAACGCGTTTCATGTGATTGTTAGCCGTCATTGGCTTGTTCCATTGTTTAATGCATCTGAATCTAATAACTTTTGTCCCCTGTGTCTGTAATTGTTCTTGCAAATGTTAAGAGATATATAGAATATAGAGATTTTAAGCATTCAGTTAGATATTATCGGATAATTTTAACTATTGTATGTTTTTTTACGTTTGATTGGTCTTTTCTGTGAATTGTTATGTAGTTAGTTCAACTAGTGTAAAGTGTCCTTTCTCTTTTAACTGTTTTGGATGAAAGATATAGTGTCGCCTTAATGTCTACTCTAATGATTTGGCTGTCCTACTTTACGTCACATAGGAGCCATTGTTGATTTTGCCAATCATTCTTGTTCGTTTAAGGCATTGCAATTAGTAGTATTTGGGGAGTATCCTTCCGATTCTTCAAGTAACACAATGTTTTGGGGCAAAGGGAAAAAGAGCACAAGAGAGCTGTTCAGAATGGTAACATCAAACAGTATGAAATAGCTGACCACTG
>JANTCA010004058.1:0-10422 GCA_024741275.1 Chironex yamaguchii | reverse complement strand
CAGACGATTGGTCAACTGACGATTGGTCACCTGACGTTTGCTTAACTGACGTTTGGTCACCTAACGTCTGGTCACCTGATGTTTGGTCACTTGATGTTTGGTCACCTGATGAGCGAACACGGGTAAAAGATGTTGTTTTACATTTTTCAGGTCAAGGTACCCAAGACAGCTTGCATCCAAAATAAGTTGCCAAATAAAAAATTAAATAGCAGGGCTCTCAATAAGTTATCTACAGGTATACAAGGAATGTAGTAATTCTGCGTCACATTACCGAAGAATTTTCTGAACAACAAATGGCACCACACGTAACCTTAAACAACAAAGTACAGACTGGCAATTAACAATAAACTGATTTGGAATAGAGAATGAAAATGTAGGCTATGTATCGTTTAAATACTCTGCTAATAGTATCACAGGGACATTGTTAACACAAAGAACATTTTTCTATGCTAAAATCCAACCGACTTCACAATGGTTAAAAAACATAGCTACCTTTATCAGCTGCAAGATTCTGGCTGTCAATTAATGATTCTACAGGAAGCCCACTTTCCATAATTTCTTTCAAATCGTTAACACTTGCATCAACCTCGTGCGATGTGTTTAAGTCCAGTTTAGGCACTTTGCTGGTATGTGAAGGGGAATGCTCTACACAGGTTAGTCGTTTTTTAAGATTACTTTCTGAAACAATTTCGTTGTCCACACGTGTCTTCTTTTTTCGACTTTTCCGTTTCTTTCCAATCTCTTCGGACAACTGACGCCTCTTGGATAACTCTTGATCAATTTTTTTCCTTTTTTCCATGTACACGTCAATTTGTCGCTGCGTAAAGGTAACCCGACTCAAAACCTCGTGATTTATGTCGCCTGCAAGTGCATCGAACATCTACGAAAGCGCAGAACGAAATTTAGTTATTGTTCGCCATAAATGTCATTGACAGTTATGAAGATAAACTTAACACGATATCTGTCGACTGTAGATAAGACTCTATGAAAGGAACTGATAAAGTATACTAATTCAACTACGACCCAAAACCGAGCCTTTCTACATAGCTAGAAGATGCTTCATCAAGTGAGCCGTCGAGTTACCAGCCTGCATAGCGACACATTTCACCTTCTTTTCAAAGAACAACTGTGGCGTCAAATTTCCTTGATTTTCTACTCTTTTGTGCTTAATTGTAAAGGGGTCGAACAAGCAGCGGGGTGGACCTTTTTATAGATTTTCATAAAGTGGGTAATATTGCGTACTATGCCTAAGCACGCTTTGATTTTTAAGTCATCCAATGACGCGAAATATTTCCTTCAAAAACGTAAATGTTTCCTTCAAGCAATGTATTTTTGGGTAAAATATTTCTCTCCGCTTACCTGGGACTGTTTTGTTCTCTGCCTGGCTCTAATAAAGGCAGGTGGATCCATTTCTTCCTCCAGATCTACTTTTTTGAACTCTTCAATTGTTAACTTACTTGAGGGGCACTTACTGAAGTCAGTTAGACGATTCATAATTGTTGTACTACTGAGGCGGACAATTTTGATCACGTCTTTTAGTGTCCTATTGAACCCATGGAGCTTTGCAGCAACAAGCAATGCTGATAAAGACCAACGAAGTTCCAATGTTAGTGAAGAAACAAGGTAGGGTATATAATGGTAAAGAAATATTATATAAATATAAACAAATATTGCATTTTTTACATGAACAACCAGGGTAAAGAAAAACAAGAACCATTGCCCTGCACCAAACCGGGGCTTAAAAAAAGCCTGGGAGCAAATGTATGTATGAATAAAAGAGAGCCTCTACGTTTTCGCACAACCAGTTTGGCTTGTAGTCTTTCCAATGCAAACCAGGTTTTAATTTAGAGGGAAGTCACCTGACAATGGGGTGAAAGGTTTGATTAATGGTAGAGAAGAGCAAAAGGTGTTCATTATCTGACTACCTGTTCTTCCGAAACACCAATGTCGCTTGTGCTGCTAAAGTATAAACAGTTTCAATCTTCTTTACCAATCGTCTCAGTTCCTAATTTGAAAGTACCAGGCAGGCAGGTGTTACCATTTGTTGTCTAAAAATACTGTCGAGGAGAAATCTACAGAGAAAACGATGTCATTTACCACATTTAAAAATAATGTTAACTGTGTGGAATGATCTGTGTGCGAGACTATTATTTTAAGCTTGGTAAGCTTTGGGTAATGTTCATAAAAATTTGTGTGAATTCGAAACATTTTCATTGTAATTTATTACTTGTTTTACATTCTGAGAGTCTTGACTTAGAAGGAAAAGGATTTAGAGGCAGTTTTTGTCCTGAATTTAGGACATAACACTACTTCAAAGAAGAAAATGTCACACCAGGATTAAAGAAAGTAAACAAGTCTTCATCAAGTATTACTTGTTCCAACACAAAATTGTATCCCTGTTTTTGTCTGCAGTACCTGAAAGCAAACGGTATTCTTTGGAAGACACTGAAACCACATTCAAAAGTAAGATATGGCAATGTGAAGCGAACATAACTAACCAGCACCACAAAGTCCAGATGGCCTTCGTCCAGTTGCCATCCAATCCCTTTTCATCCTTGCAACAAGTCGTAGTGCTGTCATTGCCACTTCATTTTCTTTATCCTCAAAGCGCATTTTAGCAGCGAAACGATGAATATATAGACTTGGATCTGAGAAATGAAATAACAGACAACTTTCAAGCCACAGGGAAAAAAAATGGAAGAAGGCAGAAGGGCGGCAGTTATGTAAAATACCAACCTAATGCTATTTTGCTCTATTTTTAGACATGGTTGGTCTAAAAAAATCCACAAATGTAAATTGACTAGCTAAAATATTAACAACAAAATAACTAGAAACACTGTGGCAGCGCAAATGTCCATCAAGCTACTGGGTTCAGGTGGGCCTTTCAGTTTGAATGAATGAGCTTCAATGAGCTGTACTAATAGGCGTCATGGTAAAAGGGTTTTCCCCACAAGGATTTCCTAACCAGTTGCGATTTTATGAAGATGTCATAAATTTTCAAAACGGTCCATAATCTAAGATATTTGAACAATATTTTTGTGGTACAAAACTTGAAAATTGCCTTGAAAATTTGCGACATTGCACTAAAAACATACTTAAAAGCTTTTTTTGTCTGGCACTCTTCAGAGTATGAATCGTTGGAAAGGAAAGTATATGTATATGGCAACCTAGTAATAAATTTTCAAGATGATAATCTAAGATATGGTCATCACAAAAATGTTCTTTTGTTAACGACTGTACAATAGAGGGCATGCAACCTAAAAGCAGTGAAACACCCAAATGGAGTCCCAAGTTTGCAGTTTGAAGTTTTGAAGAAAAATTTGCCAATCCAAAGAAGTTTAAGATACACAGAGTGATTCTTATTACCACATATAGCGTACGAACTGAAAGAGGAGGGTTTTTGTCAAATGGAAGGAAAAAACACATTTAGGGTACCCATTTTATAGCAAAGATTATCATACACTTAAGTTTAAGCTCTAGTTTTGATGAAGAGCAAAAAGATGCTATCCCCTGACCTAGTGTTCTGATTAAATTGCTCTTAAATAATTTCCTGTCAAATGAAACCAATTAAACATAACATCTGGTAAAAGAGGGTTCTATACTTGCTAGGAGGGTTGTATCAGTCTTATCAACATGAACATCTAAATGGTCAGAAATTGTTTGGTTCCTACACAACAACTAATTTTAGTGAAGAATTTACTAAGCTTTTAATAATCTTAAAATCAGAAAATTTTAAAAATGCCAACTACATATTGTGAAAGCAAAAAAGTTCTGAAGTATCAGTTTTTCCTCGAAATTGGAAATTAATGAAATATCATAGAATGAACAAGACTTTCTTACCAATTGTTGGAACCTCAATACACAATTCTCTTGATAATAATAAAAAAGTTCTCCCAAGTGAAAATATATCAACCTGCAAAAAGAATGAGGTTGTATAGCAATGTGTTTTGCAGGCATTATCTTAAGAGGCAAAGACACTGTGGTATTAAGACTTGACCCACAGACGTATCACTGCATTGTCCATAAATAACGTTACCTATTTGAAATGAAGTAAATTTATTGGAATTATTCAATCTATTACTCCCTGGTTTGTCAATCAACCAACATGATAATCAATCAATCAATCAACCAATCAATCAATCAATCAATCAATCAATTCACCAATCAATCAATCAATCAATCAATTCACCAATCAATCAATCAATCAATCAATCAAATAATCAAGCAAGCAAGCAAGATGCCAAGCAATAAATATTATGTTTTAAGAATTTGTAATAATTGTTAAGCTGTTCTTCTGGACGTGTTATTTGCCACAGACTGTAATGGCTTCTGCTGGAGCAGTTTTTTTGAACAACCTTACAGCCTTTTGAGAAACCAAAAGAAAAAAAGATCAAAATTTTTGCCCATCGTTTAACAGCAATATCGCATAATATTTTACAGCACATGGAGCAATATCATAGACATTTAACAGGAATTTTAGAATAAAGCAAAATGTAGAACACAAAATGATGGGAATAGAAATGAAAACAACTATGACTCATAACATACCTGAACTACATCACAAACATCAATTAGTAAATCTAAAAAGCAGTCAAGGGAAACCAAACAGATCACCCTTGCTATCATAAATAGCTTACAAAGTGACCTCATCAATTTCAATACATGGCTGACTTTTGTACACAAGAGCAGTAACAATTCCCAAAGCTGTATGAGAATTTAAAAATACAACACAGGATTATAATGATTTTACTAAATTACTGAACCTTATGGCTTTAGCTTTAGCAATAACAAATGTTGATGAGTTTGAATGCAAGTCGCAAAAGTAAGAATACTGTGTTTGTTGAAAAGATACGAGGTGTCTTCTCTGTCCTGCAGACAAGGTATAGGCAGGCTCCAATCACGTGAATTGTTCTTCTACCGTATGTAAGCCGTTTGGTCACTGCTAGCTTATAAAACATGAAAGCAGTGTCCAAACTATGCTGACTCAACTTGAGCTGACCTCCAAGAAGATTGATAGTTTGCTTACCTATGGTATAAACAGTTACAACATAAATTTATTGTTGAGTGATATAACAGATATTTCATCGCCATTTTCTAATTCACAAAACTTTGGCATTATAATGACAGAAATTAGATAGCTTTGTGTAAATTTTCATAATACTAGTATGCAAAGTATTAGTTCAATACATTGTTTGTAACCCTGATCCAACTTATCTTAGTCATAAAGTACTAAGTTTTACAATCAAGGACAAAAATTGGTCACTAGAATCCCTGTCCCACTTGACTAGTTACTGTGGAGACATCAAAGGACATAAAATATTTATGTATAGCAATTTTTAAAATGTCAACTATAGTAATGTCCCTATCATTTCGAGCAACAACCCAATTTCAAAGTTAATACAATCTTTGGCAAAAGTAAAGATGTCAATCCAACTATTCTAAAAAAAATTAATTACGAAAATCAGAGTTAAACTATTTTGACAGTGTAACTTCAGCAATTTAGAGTAGCTTGGTGCTTACCTCTGTCTAAAATCTGTTGACGGCTGTCTTTGCCACAAGCAGGTCTATATCCTGGTGCAAAACTATGCCTGTCCCCTATAATAATTCAAAAGTTGTGGTGTAACAAGAAGCAACAGAATCCTAACCAATTCATAATAATGAGATATATGCCAAATTGCTTTTACATCCTCGATAGGAAGGGGCCCTGACATAAACCAAATACCATATTACCTTAAATTGATGTCATAACCTTTTACTAAATTTTGGGACTTTTATAGGGTGTGTCCATTTAAGCAAGCCTTTAAATTACTGTTTATTCATTAAAAGTTTATTTTCATGAAACCAGTCAGCTAACCTTGTGATCAAATAGACAAAGTCAAAGTAGATACTTACTAATGAAACAAAGGGTGCACTAAGCTGATAACAGCAAATATTTTGCATATTATCAAAGACTGACAATCAAATAATAAAATTTTGTGTTAAATGATTACAACCTTTATGTTAGTGCTTACATTGCAGCTTTCTATTTGGGTAAGACGTTTATTAGTTTCTACTTATCTTGCAAGGGCATAAATATTTAGGGGCAACTAAAAGAAACAGAGATTTATTGTAAGTAATACAGGATGCTGCTTGTGAGTACAGCTTGCCATGACTAATATTCCCTTATTATAATTCACAAAACACACAAGGTTGAAATTTGGAGGATGTATTGTGTGATCAAAGACCCTTTTTTCTCAGATAAGATAAACAACAATAGGAATAGAAGACCACATGTAGACTACAAATTACATTATCGTCATTTTCCCCCAAAATTGATTTTATTTTTATTTTGGTACAAATATTTAAGGCCTTTGGGTTTATGCACATACTCAATTCTTGAAGATGGTTACACAGCGTGATATTAAAGAAATATTGGTAATACAAAACAGAGCTACATAAAAATAAAGAAAACTTCAAATGATAAAGCATGGTGTACCATGTCAATTGTAAGTTGCACGAGTCTTTATTTCTATTATAATTAATATAACTGTTAGACACAATTGACTTTAAAAGACCAAGATTAATGTATTATCAAGCCAATAACTAAAAAAATCTCACCTTCCCCAGAGACAAATTGTCCAAGCAATGATGCACCTCCAGCACTGTTCTCTGCAAACTCTAGCTCAGAGACAATAACATGATCTTCAACAACTGATCCACAATTTGTACACACTGATCCCCCTCTTGCTGTGTCATTGTCTATGTCAGATGACCCACAATTTTTACAAACGTGGGGCATTATGTGTCATGTGAAAATATGAAGGAAAATCTTCACTCTATATTAAAGACATCAAAAATTGTTTCAAATTGTTTGCTGGTTATGATTGCCAATAATAAAGTGTAGTTGACCTGGTTTGTAAATGCACATGCAATGACAACAAGGACCAACAAGTATTGATTCATGAGATACACACACAGAACCAGAATACAGACAAGCAACAATAACAGAGTACAAGGTAAAAACAGGTGGCCAAAAAAACCTGATATTAACTCAGAAAGGTCACCAATGGTTAAACATGTTACAATCATCTATCAGCATAAAAATGTCCATGGATGTCACTCAATTATTACGTCTTTGACATAACCAAAGAACATTCATAACAAATATGCAGATAAGAAAGTCAGGACTCTTAGTACATGTTGCAACATATGATGTTTCTACATTAAATGGAAGGAGAGCACATAATGACTGAAGGTAGGACTCAAAAATGGCCAAATTTTGACACATTGAATTCTAACAGGTGGCCAGTATCACAATTTAGGAATGGTACTGCCATCGTCTACCTGTGGAGGTAAACCACAATACGGTTAACTGGATCAAAATACTAATACCACAAGCACTCTGAGACTGCAAACCTTCATCAAGCCAGTACTATTATTTGATTAACAGGGGTTTTCCCCTGTTAATATGGCAACTGGATTATCTCTCACTAACACTATGAGGGTTTCGTTATCGAAAAAGTGATCCAGAATCCAGGATTTCATTTGGATCATCCCCTAAAGTTAAAGGGATGTCACTTGGATCAAGAATGATCAACTGACTTTTTACATGAGGACCCACACAGTTGGTTTTGCATAATCCTAGTGACAGACACAAACAAATAGACAAACAGGTGGTGATTCTGATCACCACAAAAAAACTTATTATCTCTGACCTATCCTGAAAATTTTGTCAATAACGTTTTGAGTTATTTTACTAAAAAGCAAACCAATAAATGAGCCAATCAACCAATAAACATACCTCCATATAAACATACCCTCCTTGGCAGGGGTAAACAAATACATGCTTAAACTAGCAAAGTTCAACTCTCATTAAACTGTCCTTCTATAAGCCTAAAAAAAACTAAATACTAGTAGTATTCTTTAGACCTAGGTTAATAACACAGAGCTCTGTAACGCAGATGTAAATGAAGCGATGAAAAATGGCACACTGTTACCAGAACACGTACGTGTGAGGCTATAATGTATGAGGCCCATAAGGTGTGCTAGAAAACACATGAAATCTGAGCATATTGATACAGAAAGACTTGGAAACAAAACTCTCAAAGGGATGATAAAAATTAACTTTTTTCTTCATGTTTTTTGGAAGTTTGTTTGATTTATTAGGACACTGAATATTTACTGTAACTTGAAACTTGCATCTGCTTTCCTCAGACATGTCGTCTTGCGACACGTGGTTGGCAGTGTAATGAAATTGTAAAATAAGAATTAATGACCGTTTTGTCCAAGAATCGTCACTAGGGATGAATACCCACCCTTCTAAAGACGGATTAGTGTCCCTCGAGCAAGATCAACGCCGACAAAAGTAGTCACGGCAGCTGTAGAGGATTGGGAGATACTCTGCCCTCGCAGCCGCATTAGCAAAAAGAGACTTGGTTATGTACAAGTATAGACTCAAACTAAAATAAAGTATACCAAACGTACCTTAAGTTTCTCTCGTAACCACACTCGACTGGCAAGCAGCACCTTCTAGCCTCAAGACATTCGATAAGTTAGCCTCCCACCAGTGTCCAACGTATGACATCTTGTATAAACCAACAATTGATCGTCACAAAGAGTATAAAATGTTGTACCTCATTAAAAATCTAGACAAATTACCTTGAGATTTGTCGATATTTATTCCTTAAAATATGACTTGGTCTTCCATATTGTTGAACGGATGAAGTATTACTCTTAGATGTCAAGGCATACAGTAAGTTGTTAGTCTTTTAAAGATGGTACCGCTAGCTACCATACGATTGGTCCAAAAATTTAAATTTCTTTGATATTTTCTAACCTAAACATGCAAAAGCAGCGAAATTTCTTCCCAATTTTTTCTGGTTATTATTACAGTTTTATAAGTGACAAATAAGAATAAGGGAATGATACATACAGTGGGACTCGGACTGTTTGATTAGAGTGCTTGTCAGAGATCATTTCCAATTAAATAATCAAGATGTAATCGGTAGTCTGTGATATTCAAAGACAAAGATAAGGTATATAGTTTGTCGGCACGAAATAACCCAAAAGCGAATAAATTTCTAAATGGGAATTCACAACTTTTGACGACAAGTGTTGTCGATGCATCTTTATACTCATTACTGAGCTAGTATAACATAATTTATGCATAAATTAAAATAATTTTGATTTTTTTAGTTTACCTTACTTCAGCTACCGTTCAATTCCATCACATCACTTCTTCTTCAACATTATTCTTTGCTGTCAACAAGTTCTAAGCTAGATAATCATACTTTCTATAAAAGCAAACTAAGCCCTCAGATTTTCATATTCCTTCACAAATCAGAGAGTTGTTTCTCACAAAACGTTGCCATGTATCTATATATTTATGACAATTTATAGCCTAAAGATTGTCAGACGAAAAAAGTGTTTTTAGTGCGATGTAGCAAATTTTGAAAGCCATTTCTAAGTTATGCACCACAAAGACTGTTCAAATCAGAAGCCATGCCAGCTACCATAGGGCCATCAAGAAATAAGGCATGAAATGAGCATTGAGTTGTTACTGAAAACCATTAGTTTACTATTTTCTTTTTGAAGCTTGATAAAATAAGTGAAATTTAGAATTTCCATCTAAAAGTTAAATTTTCAACTGTTCATAGGGGGCGTTTCCATAGAAGGGCGTGACTCAAGGATAAAGAGCGCGGCTCAAGGATAAAGGGCGTGGCCTAAAACATTTTCCTGGAAGGGCCTTCAAGAGCCAACTCTGGGACCAAGGCCGTCTCTCGACGACCCTGGCTAGTAGATTGGCGTTTTCATAATTAGTATTTTCCTACAGTGCAAAGCGGACTAACAGTTAAAGGTCAGAAAATCTTCTTGAAAGTCAAATCAATGCATGCTAGATATCTCAAGAACATTTACATAAAGCAGCAGCTTGGCTACCTCCAAGAAAACTGACATTTTCCTACCTACTAGTTTACTTCTTCAAATCTTTTAATATCCATTCTCTCACAAGCTATTTAGCAACGCCAGTCACCTCTATCTTCTTGGCCATCTTGCTTCCAGTCATTCCTCCCTCGTTCATGCCTGTAGTGACCCACGCAGTTGATGTTAAAATATTTTACTTGCTCAATGCTATCCAAATTGACGTAAATGATGTACGTAGAAATACCTTTTGTTGAAACATGAAATTTCCTGTTTTCTTGTAAAAGAGCTCACTTACTCGTGGTACAGAGGTAAAGTTCGTTGTCTTTTTTGGCGAGTTCCTGAGTCTTGGGATTATTTAGTTATAAGAAGGAGTCTATCCTTCATGCCAAATGACTATCATTTCTGTATACCCGATGAAATAGAGGAAATTGTTTGTGATGTTTTAAGGGCCTGTTTACATGGAGGTAGGGTCACCCTCC
Source organism: Chironex yamaguchii (assembly GCA_024741275.1). Lineage (NCBI taxonomy): Eukaryota > Metazoa > Cnidaria > Cubozoa > Chirodropida > Chirodropidae > Chironex > Chironex yamaguchii. The sequence goes on along the minus strand of JANTCA010004058.1, from coordinate 43 downwards.
TAGGAGGGTCACCCTACCAGAAGGGCCAGAACATAGCCCTCCT
>JANTCA010004056.1:0-10423 GCA_024741275.1 Chironex yamaguchii | reverse complement strand
ACAAGGTTCCCTGTGATTTCTTGAGATAATGGGCAGATTCAATTTTGCCCAAGAAATGAGGGAAAATCGTCTGATGTCGCCGACAGTCAGTATGAACTATGCATGCCCAGATGCCAAAATCTCGGGCGGATTTAATCTTGCCCTTGCTGTTCACGGTCAAATACTAAAGAAAAAGTAGAATGAAGCCCTGTGATCTGCTTCAAGCCAACCATCAGATAACTTCGGAATGCATTGACAGTTGACACTGTCGAGAAAGACAATGGGAAATTACGAAAAGTCGTTCCTGAATATGACTAAGAGTGATAAAACTTGTCAATTCAGAAAATAATTGGATTTGGAGGACCTTCTCTGCTTTTGAATGGTGGGGCAATGCCCATGGTGTCCCCCAGCACCAGCTGCCACTGGAAAGGCTTTCCAATTTCTATATGATTCTTAGGTTTTTTTCTTTTCAGAAAATGGATACATATTCCTCCTTTTTAGCACCCATCTTTCATTATCTGTCAGCTGTCCCCATTCTGTCGTGGTTGTGGCTCTACCAAAATCATATCTATCAAATTCTGTGACGTTTGTTTCTGCAGCAGCAAAACCAAAGTCTGGGAATGTTACCTCTTCAGGGACACACTGAATTACTGCAACTTGACTTTGTGTGTCCAATTCTTCAACAGTAGATTTGATCTAGTTTTGCAAGTATTTTTCAGGAGTGTTTCCAACTGAACTGGTGCAGCTACTTTTCGAGAAGAACTATTTAATTGTTCGTGACTTTTTTGGTGGACCAGACATTTTAATCAAAGCTACAAGTCCCTTTTATCCTCTTTCAGTGTGGAAATGATTTGCTACTGAAACTCCTTCTTGTTTAGTCATATCAGCCACAAAAACCATATAATTTGACTTGACAGAACAATTATAATATGCATAAAACAACTTTTTAATACAAAAGTAAGAATGAAAAGATCTAGCGGATGATAACGAATGCATTTAACACAAATAATGACTTCAACCAAAACGAGAAATTTATTGCTAACGTCCTACCCATATTAATACAAGAATAGTTTATGATGTTTCTCTAATTTTGGTGCCCAAAAAGTGACACTGTTTTCTTGTAATGCAAAGTTGATATTTATCAATTATTCAGTTGTACCTGTTATGCTGCGATAAGTTTGTGGTGACTGGAAATTTACCGTTGAAACCATAGGCGTCGAATATGAGGGGGACTTGATGGCTAGAGCAACTGCTGGGAATTTTTGGGAGGGAGCAAAGCAGAGGCCCGAGCAAAAAGTACTACAGTTGAAGGCAAACATGGATCTCTGACAAAAATAAGGTAAAAGGGTATCTCATTAGTTGACCCTTGCATGGCAGTATGTCCCGTAAATAGCGCCAAGGGAATGAAATTATCCTAGTCCTTCTTATGTTTGGGCACATACATGAATAACATGTTGCGCAGTGTAAGATTAAACCGTGAGGCTGTCGTGTTAATCTTTTTGACAAAGAATAGGTCACAGATTTACTTTACTAGTTTGGACAAAAAATTCTTGCCACGATGTGACAAAATGGTACGAGGAGCACCGTGCCTGCAAACTATTTCTTCAACAAAGAGCTGTGCTATCATATCAGCACTCGCATTCTTAATTGCAAATGCTTCTGGTCATTTTATTAAACTGTTCGTAAAAACTACAATGTAACGGTTACCTAGGTGTCCCACAAAACCCAAACCCTCCTCATAGTCGGTGTGGGAGTGGCAACAGACCAGGATTGCTTAATCAGGCTAAACCGTCAGACAAAAGACTAGCACCCATGTCAGGCCTAAATCGTGGATGGCTGGGAGCATAGGTCAAGTAGTCTGGTAGGGCCTCCCATGGCGGGCAGGCTGATGTTGAATCCTTGGGCTAGCTAAAGGGGCTCTACAGCGGATGACCTCTACATGAGACAACGATGGAGGGCTCACGTCGCTGGGCGGAAGAACTGCACAGTCAACGGCCAGGGACCAATAGTTCAGTCAGCGAATTACTGCTATATGCATGTGTGGCGAGCCACATATCATCCGTCATATTGGAAGCCAATAGAAAATGTCATGATAAAGTCTACTAACAGCACCTTTAACAGCATAATAGCTGCTACGTTTAAAGGTAATCCTATGTCAGATACCTATGCTCAAGCTATTACGCCTGATGGAATGACCAACAGCTTCCTCATCAACACTGGAGTTCTTCAAGGAGATCCACTAGCTCCATTCTTGTTTATCATGTGCTTAGATTATGCTCTCCGCTCTTCCATCAACTGCACTGACGGTCTGTCCCTCACAAGAAGGCGTAGTAGGCTGCACTCAGCCACAAATTTAGCTGATTTAGACTACGCAGATGATATAGCTCTTTTTGAAGACACACTTGCACAAGCACAAGATCTCGTAGGCAAGTGGTGAAGCTGCTTGTAAATCCATCGGACTGTGTTTAAATGCGGATAAAACGAAATATATGCATGCCAATGCTTCACCATTTGGGCCGTTGCATGCATCAGATAACTCTATTATTGAAAGGGTACAGGACTTCAAATACCTTGGGGGATATACTAACTGTGACTTCAAGAAGCGTATTGGATAAGCTTGGAGTACACTCCATTCTTTATCTAGAGCCTGGAAGTCACCTATGCAAAAAGCGACAAAAACTAAGGTGTTCAAGGCATGTGTAGAGACAATACTATTATATGGTTAGGAGTCTTGGACCTTAAACATCTCAAGAGAAACTAGATTAGATGGTACCTACACAAAGATGCTACGTGCCATATTCGGGGTCTCTTGGAGGGATCATGTTACGAATGCGCAACTGTATGGTTCTCTTCTTCGTATTAGCAACGTTATACGACAACGACGTCTGACCCTGCTAGTCATGTGATGCGAAGCAATGAACCAGTTGGCAAACTACTATTGTGATTACCTGAAGGAGAGAGGAAAATTGGTCGACCACACAGTACCTTGAGGCAACTCATCAAGGAAGAAACTCAACTGGACGACACTGATCTGATAAGAGTGATGAACGATAGAGCACTCTGGAGAAAGCACTACGTCATGGCATCACTATCGTTTAACGACAATGGATGACCCAAAGAAGAAGAAGGTCTGATGTAGGAAGTGGACCTAAAACACAAACACAGTCAAAAGGTCTTTTTACAGGTATACTCTACACAGAGACAGTTGTGGTACGTTTAGGTGACTTTTCAGACGCACTGCATGTTACACATTAATTACCCATTGCTACTACTCACACTTAACAATATAAACGACTTCTGCTCATCTGGAAGCACAGACATCAAAAAATAACAGCTCCCTGTCTGAAAAAGTATGACTGTGCAAACATAAGAGAAAAATCCACATTAATCTGGTTGGGTAACTGTTGTTCCAACATATGCATGACGTCAACTCCCTTTCTTTGTTGAAAATTATTCAAAAGTAACTTCCTTAAAATGGCACCATTTTATAATAAGAAGAATGAATTATCTAAACAATGCACCTGTTTATAAAAGCACTGGTGCAGAAAATTAAGTACATTTCAAGACAGAAGACAACATTTTATGATTGTGTAAAGGGAGAGGGCGTCTTCAATCTAAATTTGGCGGCACTTACGATGGTTCGACAATTTCGAAGATTTTGGGCACGAATTCCCGATTTGTAAGCAGTAGTGCCAAGCCAGTGTCTTCTGTCTCTACTTTTCCTTATAGTTTATCCTCTAGGATGCTTCACTTTAAAGAGTGGTGGCGTGGCCGAAATATTTGGACTTCTGTTTTTTGTGTATTTAGTGAGTGTGTACGTGCTCAATCCCAGCTCTTGAAGAATGGATTCAATGGTCCTTTTCTTTATCCATGGGATTCGATAAAGCCTTTCTGTAGCATGTAGTTTTCAAAAGCTGTATTACTCATTTCTTGTCTTTCTATCATGGTCTAAGTTTCACAGCTTTAGATCACCACCTGAGAAATGCAGGTGCAGAATACTCGTAGCTTGGTCCACTTGTCTTGCGATTGCCACACCTTTTGAAATTTGTTTAGTGCAGCCATGCCCATACCGAGTCTTCCTTATGTTTCCTTTGCAGCGCTGCCAACGTTTTGAATGAGAACACCAAGGTATCTGAATTCATTTACTTGTTCCAGCTCCGAGTTGTTAACTTTGATTTCGATTTTTATGTTCTGATTAGTGTTCATCACTTGTGTCTTGGAGAGAACCAATTTTATTTGAATAGTGCTGGGTGCCTGTAGAGGTAGTGCCCCCAAATCACACAAAACCATTTGAAAAAACGGTTAAGCGAAGAAAGGCATGTCGGGGTTGTTCAATCAAAGAAATTATTTTTATGCTTATTTGGTTTAACGATAATGCATTTTAAGTGAGGGTGCAATGAATAGGTGCCTAAAACATGATCACACAGCATGAAGTCTTCTAAACAAGAAGGCAGACTGTCTTCAACCGCACGTACTTCCAAATTTATATAAGTAGGACAAAACCAAAAGCGCACAAGAGACATGAAAATTTCTAAGAATGACCAAATGTTTCTAACGAAATTTTTCAAAATTCAGCAATTTTTGTGATCCGAATACCTACTTTCACTGCTCCCACCCAGACGCTTATGCTTCAAAGTTGTCATGGCAAGATAAGCATTGATTGCAAAAAGATTGCAAGAAGTCACATATTCTTTTGCTTTTATTTGCAGTAAGCCATGCAAGTCGTCCTTATGCTTCCAGATTGCTTTACCAAAACAATAAGTGCAAGTCTTCCTTCCCTTTCGAGATTGTTCTACCTAAACAAGACTTTACAAGTCTTTTCTTTAAAGCGTGAGCATGCATTGAATGTAAGTTAGTCAACCACGACGAACTTGTGGTAACCTGCGTTTAAATAGATCTCTCACTTTTTCGATGTCTTGACTCTAGGTGTTCTTTACCTCCAGTAACAATATGATATCTTTTTCACTTTCTTGGCTGACAGAAGCAACTGGCTTGGCTACTGAGCCATTCTTATTTCTTTATAAGGTGACCGATGGCTTTTACATTGCAGTAATTCCACAGCTCATCATACACAAAGTCTGCCTTCAGAATTATAATTCAACCTTGTGTGACAATTTGAACTCAGGACAATACAACAGCCAGGAGGGATTAGTACATGCAAACGCTGCATCATGGAATATGTACTTCTATCTTGTTAAAAATTTCCCTGCAATATTTACCTCACTTTTAGCTGGGTACATGTACGATGTACATTTTCGATCGCGTATTTTATATCTGTTCGTAATAGTCTTGTCCTTACAGACCGTTGTTTTCGCACTTTCTGCTCGCTATATGAGTCTTCACCTTGGATTCCTGTTAGCTGGTGCATCCTTAAGTAGTTTCATCGGAGGTGATTCAGCAGTAATTCTTGTTGCTTTTGCCTACATGGCTGACATTACGAGCAAGGATAAGAGACGATCGTTGAGAATGGGCATTTTGGAATCGTGTCTCATTTTTGGAGTTGGAGCTGGAGGTCTCTTAAGTGGACTCATACTTCAAAGATTTGGATTTGAAAAAGTATTTTGGAGCTGTTTTGCAATCAATATTTTGAATTTACTGTACATCACCTTTATTTTGCCTCACAATACAAACAGGCAACAAGATGAGCTGCCGAAGAGAGTTTCTAGGCATGAAATCTTTACTCAGTTTTTTCAAAATTGTTCACAGCATGGAACATTTTGGAAGTTTGTTCTTGTCCTCCCTTGTGCATTTCTTATTGTTATGGCGGCAGTTGGTGAAAGTGAGATATTAGCTTTGTATGCTAAGCGTCAACCACTTGAGTTGTCACCAAACGAAATCGGGTATTACTTTACAATTCTTAATTTTGTGAGAGGACTTGGTGGTATTCTAAATGCTATCCTTATCACGAAGGTTTGTGAGTTATCAGATTATATCATAGCGATGGTTGGTTTGGTTGGTAACATTGCAACCGACATTGGCATATCCTTGGCACACACACGAACTGCACTTTATCTCACGAGTTGTCTTTCGTTTACTACTCCTTTGGCCTTCTCATCATTTCGTTCGATTGCTACAAAGGCCGTGGCAGAACAGCATCATGGTATGGCACTATCACTCATTGCTATGTGCAGTAGCGTTGCTGAAATCGTAACAACTACTTTGACCAATGAAATCTATAAACTGACATCAAGTTATTATCCTGGCCTTGCCTTTTTTATTCTTGCTTGCTTCTCGGGAACTGCATTATTTATTACAATTGGTATGTACATATGGCAGAGGCTGTCAGAGAGAGATGATGGCATGATGGAGAGAACTCGAGAGAAACATGTGGCGTCAAAAGAAATCAGCCCTTTGCTTGGGGATGAAGAATCATGAGATATCTCCATGTTATTAAGCAAAAAACTACTGCAATAGTTGTCCTTAAATTCTGTAAGATTTTTTATAAATATTTGTTTCTGGAAATAGAAATAGCAGTTAACTGTTAATGAGCCTTTTTGTTACATGTATATTACTAATGTCATGCTAATTTCTTATATCATTTTGTACCAAAAGAGACTTATTTGTTATGAAGATAAAAATCATATATAGCAGTCTTTGAGAAGAGGTATTACTTCTTTTAACTGGGCATTTTAGTAGAGAAGCCAATCTTAGCATTCCGGGAATACGAAGACGCAAATTAACCGGTTTCATGTATTAATAGGATTTTGAAAATTCACGATAATGGAGGCCTTTTTAGCAACTACCAATCTGGGATTTATTTTATCATGATAGTCTTGTGTTTATTCCTGTTTATTCTTGAATTTATTACACGTATTAAAGGGGTCAAATTGATTACTTGATTTTAATATTCCATGTACATGAAGTAGGTACTGTCCATTCCTTCACTGAATCTCACCATTGCATAAACTTCATTTCGTATTTCGTAAGATATATTTGTTTTTACCATGTACGTCATAAAACATATGCATTAATTTGTTTATTGATTGCTCCATTTAATTAATTTATTTTTAGGGTTTTATAATTGATTCATCGCTTTGCCGATTTGCTAAGATTGGAGAAAAATTAAGCGTAAGCGAGGGGGATAATTCTTCTAATTCTTGTTATTTAATTAGTGGTGAGCTGGAATAAGCGTTGAAGCTACATATTTTTTTGAATGATTGATTAACGAGTGGTTCCAATAGAGCTACATAATATTGTGTGTCGTTTTGGTGACATTTAGAGGAAAAATACAGAAGTTGGTTTCAACAGAAATCCAAAATTTAGGAAGGTTTGAATCAGAGCAGGGGGGATAGAAAGTTATCATAAATTAGTTAGCGGGTTACCGCCAATTAGTTACAAAAGGGTAAATTAGGTGCATACCTTTTATGGTATATTTTAGTCACTAAATCACAGTTAATAAAAAGTTCTGCATTTTGGCCCGCTCCTATTGCATACCCTTTTCTATACTTGAAGGGAGATGGGTCATCCCATCTTTCTCAAATCACTAGAGAATCCCGATTCAGAACGTTCTAAACTTCACCCGGTATTTAGATGAGGTAGCCCATGTTACCTACTGTCCATTAATGGCGGCATTCGTCCACTCATCCATCTCCACGTTCCCATTTAACTCTCATTCAACCGCAGTTCCCCCTTTAGTTTCCGTTCCCTTCAATTCCTCCTTTACCTCTCATTCACTCCTTGGCGCTTCTGATTTTCCCCTGAGAAAAACTTATGTCGAAAGACTCCTGCACAGAATTGGTTTCACAATTAGGATGACTTTGCTATCCATTCATAGAATTGCCTACCTACCACACTAAAACGTAACAGGATATGAATTTCTGTTTCAATGGGAAGCTCACTATGAAGGCCGCACTTCTCAAGGATTTCCTTGACAGGATCGAACATGTTCCAGCCACTGTACGCCAAGCATCAATTCCTCCTTGAGAGCAGCCATCTCGCGCTTGCAAAGCGAAAATGACTACCAAACATGTGATTCAGCCATAGACCAGCACTTACTAGAAAATTCAGAATGCGCCAAAATGTAAAAGGACGAGAAATTTCGGATAATTGGCACAGCTAGATCGTCCTTTTATCTAAGTGGCTACTTTTGCTACATGTTTCGTATAAATAGGTTGCCATATACATATACTTTCCTCTCTGACGTTTCATACTGAGTGTCAAACGAAAAAAGCTTTTAAGTATGTTTTTAGCACAATGTTGGAAATTTTCAAGTTGATTTTCTAAGTTTTGTACCACAGAAAGATTAATATTGTTCAGTTTCTCATCATGTTTAATGTTTTGATATTTTTAGGTATTTTTTTCGTTCGTGTCTTTGTTGAAAGCACGCACGCATATGAATTGTACATGGCGATATTTTGTATTCATTTTTTGCACTTAATAAGAGTAAGTAAAGAGACAACTCACGCCCTTTTCCTTTTCTTCTTATTCTGATAGATGATGAAGGCCTTCACTTTTCTATTTAGTTATATTTTTAACACCTTGTACAAGACAGAAATCCAGTTTGCTTTAATAGCTCTGGTTAATACTAATGGTAAGTCATACAAGTATACTCTTAGGCAGGGTACAATTACCTAATACTATAAATAGAGGGTATGATCGACAATCGAAATCGAATCAGGGTCACTAGCCTGAATACTAGTCGCTGGTCAATCACGTTTTATCTGGCCAGGAGTGATGCAGAGCATGCGCGAGGAGAAATCAGCATCAAACTTAATTCACACAAATTTTAAAATTTCAACGTGACGATAAGTTCCACGATTGAACAAAATCGTTTTGTCCGGTGGATTTCAGGATTCTCACAACACACACCAAAACAAGGTATGAGAAATAAAACATTGCGTGATGAAAATACTCCCTTGTGCTCCTACCTGGATGACATACACTATAATAAATTGGCGACAATCTTTAGTGTTGCCACATCTAGGAATTTCCACTTACTTTTGAGGTTTTCAGTTGTATTCTTATAATTGTAGCGATTTTGAAGCGTTTACGAACAAACATCCAATTTCCTTGCTTCATTTCCCGATTTTCAACGTTAGTTATTATCGACTTCTCTTGTACAGTTTCCGAAAAGAGCAGTTCTAGAACTCGCAAGTGTTGTACCCCATGTGGGAAAATCTATTTCTATAGATGCTAGTAGGTTGAAGCCTTCAAAGCATGTACTTTTGCTTAAGCCATTTTAATCATCTACGTGAACATAGGTAGAAACGTAGGTAGATTTTTAAAAATGTAGGGAATTATGGGTAGAATAAACGCTGACAACCATATGGAAGTAGGTAGAGATCGCCTGCGCAGGAGGGAGTGCTGATAAATCGAATAACACTAACGATCTCTAATACGCTTTCCTCGATGCATAATGATAATTCCCAATTGTCTGTGACATACAAACATTGTCTTATCGGGGAATCATCGATGATCATGGTAAAAATTTGTATTGGCGATCGTCACTGATGGATTACGACAGATGAAAACCAGGTCATATGGCGGTGGAAAAGCACAGATACGACTCAATTCAAAACGAGAAGACACAAAGAAAAATATGGGCGAAGGAATATGCTGCTGTGAACATAGTCGGAAGCAGTAAATAAAGCACAGAGCAAGGAAGGTTAGGAAGCTGATAAGAAAGCAGAAGGCAATGCTAAGCAAGTAGATACAAACAAGAAGCACAAAATAAAATTAGAAAAGAGACAGAAAATACAAGTAGGATGCAGAATATATGCGATCAGAACTGCTAGCAAGCGGTTAACTTTATTTCAATAATTCGTAAGAAGAAGTGTCGATCAGGGTGGAATGACTAAGTCTTTGTAACTTTCCTTATTGCACTGTTTGCTCAATAGGAACTGCTTCAGATTTGCAGTAGTGAGGCCCGGGGTCCACGCTTTGGTGGTTACAATCATAACTTAACTTCTGTATTTTACTTGATTTGGTTAAAAAATAACAGTGTAATAGTTCTTCGATTGTATTAACATAGACAAGATGGGTTTCATTCCCATCTAGTGTTTAAGACAAAAACATTGTTCTACATCACAATTCATCTAGGCTAACAAACACAAGTAATACTTAAGGCTACACGAGTATCTACATTCACAGCAAAACCTGTGTGACTTGTAAAATTATAATCGCTATTGTAAAATCTCAAATTAAGTCTCTACTAACATAACACTCTCATCAGCCACTTACCGTTCTCATGTGATACGCCTGCCTGGCGTGTTTACACCAAATATCGTATCATTAAAGTTTCATGTTAGAAAAGTAAAAGTGAAGTTAAATCTTAATAGCTCAATAGTTAGTGTATGTGCCGAGAAAAATGTAAGGTTCTGGCTTCGGTATTGACGTGCAATTGGATTTTTTTATCCCTTCTCAGTATGTCTTATTTCGCCTTGAAAATTTGCGACATTGCGCTAAAATCATACTTAAAAGCTTTTTTCGTCTGACACTCCTCAGA
>JANTCA010004055.1:0-10423 GCA_024741275.1 Chironex yamaguchii | reverse complement strand
CTGTGACTCTACCTGCTTTCCAGCAGTGCCAAAATTTTCACTATCAACTGATTCATTTTCTACAGTTTCACTGTTTGTCTCAATTGTAACAAACTGCTGAGTTTCAAAAGAACAGTTATCTGCAAACACTGACTCATTACAAACAACAGTGTGACAAAATGTTACCTTTTTGTGCTCAATGCCATACACCCGGTATCCTTTCTGGGTCGTGCAGTACCCCAGAAATCTGCACTTAAATGCTATTGCTTCAAACTTGCTGCACATCTGATCATCAATATGAGCATATGCCAAACAGCCAAACACTCACAAGTGCGAAACATCGGGGTTTTGACCAGTCCACTGCTCAAACGGAGTAACTCCCTTCACTGACACAGTCGGACTCTGGTTGTGCAAATAAACTGCAGTGTTAACTGCCTCAGCCCAAAACTGGTACGGCATTTTGCTGTGATGAACCATACTGTGGCAGATTCAATGAGTGTCCGATTCATTCTCTCAGTAACTCCGTTTTCTTGGGGTGAATGAGGAATGGTCGTCTGATGCAAAATTCCTCTATCCTTGCAGAACTTTCCAAATTCATTCGATGTATACTCACCCCCATTGTCGGTGCATAATATTTTGATTGGACGTCCTGTGAAATTTGTTACAAATTTCTCAAATTCCTTAACCTTGGACAGCACCTCGGACTTATTTCGCATGAAGTACGCAAATGTCAGTCTTGATTTATCGTTAATAAACATGACGAAATATTTGGCACGTCCAATTGACTCTGTTTGCATTGGACCACAAACATCACTGTGCACGATTTCCAGCAAATGTTCTGCTCGGGTCGCCTGTCCCTTCGGAAACGGCTTTTGCTGCAGTTTACCCATAATGCATCCCTCACACGGAAACTGCACATCATCAGAACTGCTAGCTTTAAAGTCTAGACCCCGGACAAGTCCCTTGTCGTGCAATATTTTAACACTTGCCACTGATAAATGACTGTAACGATTATGCCATAACTTAAGAGACAGCGTGTCAGAATTGGCAAAATTTGCAAACTCCACATCTGGATAACAGTTTAACTGATACAATTTGCCACACTTCTGACCCTCAGCCACTGTCTCTTTCAGCGAATTTTGAATAATGCAACCACATTCATTGAACAGAACAGTCTCACCTCATTTGGTAACTGCATTAACCAAGAACAACATTTGCTGAGCTTCGGTACATACTGGACATTCATCAGTTTGGACATGTAATATTGTCCCTTTGCCAATGCAAATTTCATTGGAATATTGACCGTGCCAACAACATGCAAAGCACTGTTGTCACCCAAATAAATTGGTTCTGGAGACTCATACGGTACATAATCAGTTAACAGTTCCTTGTGGCAGGTCATGTGCTGGGTCACACCTGAGTCCACTATCCAGTCTCCAAACTCATCTGACAACTGTCCAGCAACAAACCCAAATTCTGGCTTGGAGTCAGCCTGTTTAGCTTGCTGGGCATGATTGGGTTTTTGTCCTGAGCATTCAGATTCCGAAAACAGTTCTTAGCAAAATGTCCCGGTTTTCCACAGTAATTGCATTTCCATTTTTTCTTGTTATGATTCTGTGAACTCTGGCCTCAGCTAAACTGTCCCTTCAGCCCATGCACTGACAGTCCCATTCCCGGTCCTGTCACCAGTGCTTTTGAATCGGTCCCAGTTGCCCCATTTTCCCGGCGTTTATCTACCTCCTGCATGAGGCGTGCTAACACAAAGTCCCACGTCAAATCATCGGCTCGCGACTCTAAAGCTGTGATCAAATATTCAAACGATGATGGTAAACTGTAAAGCAGTATAACAACTAAATCCTTACCGGACACAAAGTCATCGATTACAGCCAACTGATCAGCCAACAAACGTAGGTGATTCGCATGCGATAGCAAATCATCACCCTCCTGCATTTTCGCACTAAATAATTTCTTTTGCAGGAAAATCTTATGTCTAAGTCCTCGCTTTTCGTAATGATCACATAACTTCTGCCATACATCTCGTGCTGTTGTTGCTGACCAAACAAAGGCTAACTGCGGATCACCGAGCGAAAGGCATATCGTCGCCTTTCCTTCTCTAAGCTCGTACTTCGACCGATGTTCCAGTGAATCAGCCGGCGGTAGTGGCTCGGTGCCACTTACAATCCTCCATAACTCCTCGTCCGTCAAAACCATCTGCATCTTGAATTTCCACAAATGAAAATTCTCGCCATTTAATTTCTCCACTCTAAAAACTGACTCAAGCGATTTGGCCATTTCAGATACAGAAATAAAACACGATATATAGGTTGGCAATTATAATAAACAAATGTTATATACGTATCTGTGTTAGTAGTGTATCGCTAACAAAACACATATATAGCCAAGCCCCTGTTAAAACCTGAAAAAACGGGCTTAAAACAGCAGACTCTCGGCCCATAACCTGCTAAAAATATGTAAATATAGTTCTGAGTTCTTTGACCACTATGCGATAAAGTGAGTTTTTAATGTACAAAAAACAGAGAGACAACTTTCGAACTACGACCGTCTGGTACACGAGTAATAACACAGACTGACTGGGTCAGACAGACCTCGACATACAATAGAAACTTACATATCTGTCTGGACTGACAGATGGTGTCTGGTCGCACTCACTGACTGAAGCAATCTAGTTCTGCTCAAGCATAATACACAAATCAAAACACAACCAACACAAAATGGTCACAGAGCAAGTGAGCTGGATTAGTCGATAACATTTTTGACATGTTCGTGATAAATCAATTTACGTTTTGCAAAATAAAGATACCAAGTTCTCTACAAAAGTCAATAAATTGATCAAGGGTTGCGTCTACTATCTTTTGTTAAGAACATAACAAAGAAGTCTAACTTACATCTATCGATTCATGAGTGAGGTGCAAATGTTTCAAACTATCTCAGGCATGGAATGGTGAATACAAAGGGTTTATCTCAATGATCTGCGCATTTAGAGCTCTCAACAGGCCAGCAAAACATTGGGATGATTTTTGAGAGGACTACATATCGCAATTAGCTGGTTTTCAATAGTTTTTATCAACTATGTTGTTCCAACATCATGTCAAGATAAACTTCGGCCTGTTTATTTAGTTAAATGTACTTTCAAAGTCAGTACATAGATCGGTGTTGCGTTGTTGCCTTGCTGTTTCCAACATTCTGTCCATTTTTATTGTACAGAATTTGACAAGTATTGTTTCAAAACAGGGCAAACAAGTGTGCCTGTCTCGTGTCAAATAAACGCCACGGTAATAAAGAATATGATAATTACTTCCTACTTATATTAATCGTCGTGCTGACAAGCTGCCCTACTAAGTCAATTCTATATTTCTGGATTTGTCGTTAACTATGTATCAAACTTCTTCCATTACAAATTCATGGATTCATGACGTTGCAACAACTCTCAACAGTCAAGTACTTTCCTCGAGCAAGCCTTTCAAAAGCAATATTTGCCTTTTTCTTTTTAAAATAAAGAAAACGGATGAGATACCCAATATCCCCACTGTTGAAAGCCGTAGTTGTGTGGGTTGCTTAATAACAGCAGAAATGGGACAAGACCAGCATGTTGACCGCGCATCCAAGGTCTGAATATATCCCCCCGTAGTCATATTGCTACTGCCATAAAAGATTTTTGAATCTGACTAGGGCTCCCGCCAAAATTGAGCCCCAGTCGTTTCGATCATCCATTAGTTAGGATGATATTTTTCAAAATTGACAGGGGCTCCCGCCTAAAATGTTCTCGTCAATTCGAAGGCAGATGGGTGACACAAAACGATTTCAAATGTGACTGGGGCTCCCGCGAAAACCAAGTGAATCATCATGACACACAACAGATCATATGCCCAGAGTCTGTCATTACAAAATGACTATTCAAACAAACTCATGAAAGCATTTTAATTGTAAACTTCTCAACTTTGGCACTCAAAGTTAGCAAGCGCTTGAAAATCTGACTGTTGCTCAAGCACCGCAAGCACCAGTGTGGATCCGCCCCTGCATACAACGTATAACGGTAATTTTTTGCCGTACAAACCGAGTTCCTTGAAACGCAAAGTGGCTTCAACCTCGCTCTAATGTTAACTCTCAAGCTTTTCTTACACCTCATTTGGCATGGCTGTTAACTTTTTTTCAACTTTTTTTAGAAAAATTCAGAACGAGGCTTTTTTTCATGGATAGGTGTTTCCAATGAGGTATAAGAAAAGCTATTCTTATACCTCATTGGGTTTTTCCAATGAAAAAATAATTTGGGTGTTATGCATATTACTATCATGTCCAGTTTTCCAATTTCAAAATATCACAGCGACCAACTTTTAGGCAGTTTATGTTGATTGGAGGGGCGTTACGCCCCCCGTCGGCACATCCCTGTTGTTGCTTCTTCTAGTCGGTTTATTTCCCTGATATATCAGCTTATCGTTAACTCATTGATAGAAGCAATTTGCAAGGCCAATACCTTGACGTGACAACTTTAGATAACACCAGTGTTACTCAAAAACTTTAAAGGAGACAAAAATCTGAAACTATTTTAACCCTTAACTCTAAACATCTTGCCGTAAACATCTGGACAACTGTAATTTAATAGACCTAGGTTTCCCTGTAAAATAGAGGTTGAATTGAATTGTAAACCGTTCGATCTAAATAATCTCTTGTAACAATCCTAAGTTTGAATGGTGAATCAAAAGTGATTTGTCATTGACCACTCGTGCACTTACAACCATGCAGCAGTTTTAATAGCTTCTAAATGACGTTCTTCTAAATATTTTTGGCGAACCCCTGTTGATTTAACAGTATGTATATTATTGTTGCCGTCTGTTTTTTTCATACATTTATCCACCATGTTGCTCCAGTTTTTGTGTTTAGATGGTAGCTATTCAACTTCCGACCAAACTATCCTAGACACGTTCAACAAATCTACTGCGGTAGCCTGGGAGCTAATAATCGTAGTCTTTTTTCTCAAACGAGTTCGGAACAAGCTTTGTAGAACGCTCGGAATCGCATTTTCGAATTCGATTTTTGTTACAGATTTTTCAGTTTGGTAACTGTTCAATCAATTGTAAATTATTGTTGGTCTGCTGTTAATCTCTGTACAGAAAGTGGTAGGTTTATGTCTAGATGCTCAAAGTTTTGTCTTTATCAGAAGGCATGGATGGAAATCTACAGGCGACAATTGCCAGCAATACGAGATTTGATTTCAAATACATTGAACAGCTTAGAAACACATTAAATAAGACGAAATATGAAGCTCAAAAGATCCATCACTGGAATGTAAAATTAATTTGTAATCTAAAAGATTCCCAGGAATCAACAAATAAAATGCTTGATGTTGCTATAAGTTCTAGAAGGAAAAGTGAAATACTGCAAGAGGTATTAAAAATGTTGTTACAGAGGAAGCTGACAGATTCAAAGGGCGCTGGAAAGCCATTGAAAAAACATAAACAGAAGTCTTATGAAGAAGAAGTAGCGCGGAATTCGGGGAAAATGAAAGAAAAAATCGCCGTTCTTGAGCGTGAAAAGAATAAACTGTTAGCAGAAAAACAGTTTATTAGTAATCAACTTTTGAGCAAAGACTCTGAGGAACAAAACGAACTTGCTGATAAGAGACGGCAAAGGCATATTACATCGTTAATGCAGGAGTCCGAGACACGAAATACTGCTCTCAATGATTTGAAAATAAAGGTAAGGGATTTAAAGGACAAAATTGGAGAAGAAAATTTTGCAATCAGTGGCAAGGAACAGGAAATCAAAGATTCAGAATCGAAACTAAATTACCTACGTGAGACGCTTGAAGCAAAAACACAGGTAAAAGATAATTTATGTAAACATTTGACGGCTGCGGAGAAAGCTTTAAATAAGACAAAAGATCTTCGAGAGAAGGTGCTATTGGATAAAGTCAAGGAAGAAACTCGAAGAGAAAGATTATCAAGTCAACTTGAGCATCAAAATCTAGCATTGAATGATTTTCAACGAGAGTTGGATCAAAGAGCTCTAGAAATATGGCAAAAGAATTTGATTACGCTTAAGAAAAAGTGCATTGAAGTTTGCCATCTGTTATCTGAAGTAGAGCACTTTTATGATAACAATAAAATACTCACAACTGGCTTATGTCAACACTGGAAAACTTTGGCGTCGAGTCAGAATACCCTACTAACACTGTATGATTCCAAATCTTACGATTATATTCCTTACTTCCTAAAAGAGAGAATAAACACTGTATACTTGTCCCTTCATCATTGTGGCCAGTCAGATGATGCCGAAAATCGAGAGATTTTGGAGTCCTTTTGCAAGGATTTAGCGAAATATGTGACAATTTTAAACTTGAAACATTTATCAATTTGTGAAGAAATTGATGCAGTAAAGGATGACCTAAGTTATGCAAGCGATAAAGCTAAGGAGATGGACACTAAATCTCTAGAATTTATGTCAAAGAATCAGCAGCTTGGAAATAAGTTGAAACTTTTGCTCAGTGATGGAGAGCAAGATCGCACGATAAATAGCATCACCTCTGAATTATTCACGATTATAATACATGATAATTGATAGTAAAGCGATACCTATGTAAAATAAAACAAAATCAATGTTGTACTATAAAAGGAACCTGTAGACAGACAGTAAGTATATCAAACTACTTACAGCAGTTGTGTTCCTTGACAGTCCGAGATGCCAAATTGAGACAATAACTGCGCGACTGCCCTTTTGCTGGGAAAAGTATGGATTTTGAGCAGTTACCAAAGAAAAATCAACCCAATGTTGTTGTCTAACTTCTTTTGTTTTGTGTGTTAGGTGCGATATGTTGATTATGATAAACCACTTCAACAATCGCGAGACAGGGTTCGAAGTTCAGGTGGCAACATTCATATTTTAACTTCTGTTTCTCACACAAGACCACTCTGTCAATTTCTAATTTCAATTTCAAATCGAAACCCATTGAAGGCAAAAAGCGCATGGTTGTTGTAAAAATACGTGTGGTCTTATAAAGAAACAGAAAAGAATGTCTCTGAGATAGAAAGAGGGAAAAAAATTTGTGAAATACAACTATTTTTAAAGTAGTAAAAGTACTAAGTACCGCGCTCAAGGCCAACAAATGGCATTAACCAATGTTTTACTTTTTACTGTGATGTGTGCAAAACCCACCAGAGCGTATTTTTAACATCATAACAGGGGGAATTGCCCCCTACAGTCACGCCTTGTAGCAAACACCCATAAATTTAAAATGAGATATCTGTTTTGAATTGAAAAACTACCAAGTTACGCTTCACACTAGAAGACAATATCAAAGAGTATCTGAAGTGCATCTATAAGGAAACAAAGTATCAATAGTGACATTTTAAGAATGTGAAATACATAAATCCTCGAATTGGCTCCACCTCGAAAAAGCCCCCACTGCTAAGATGTTGAATTTGCCATCTGAGGGTCGCATTGGCGTTTTATCCAGTTGCCACAAACATTCATGCATTTGGACAATGATAAACGTAATGCTCATAAAGGAATTACTGACTCAAATATGCAATCTATTTAAAGTGCCTTCGTTATGTACAGCGAATCCAAGAAGATTTTGCTTTTCTAGCAGTTTGTCACCTATATCTGGGCATGCTTCTGGTTCTCTGTGTAGGCAATATACTTCAGTGCAACAACTAAATCAATTTTTCGTTTTCTCTTTCCAAGGAAAGACGGGAATCAAGGTGTATTTGCATTATCGAGAAAATAGTTTCTCAGTTAAGAAAATTCAACTGCAATATGACCAATTATATGCCCGCTTTTTCATGGCATGCTGACTGAAAAACGCCAATTGCATTACGGTCATACTGCGTGACCTCTTCCAAATCGTCTTTATGGCACACCACTTCTCCTACTTTAGGGCACCAATTTTCCTTATATATACGATGTCCTCAAGTTGGAGCCATAAATTCAACTTAGTAATTCTTGTCGAAACGGAGTGGTACCCCTGGTCATTTTATAACCAGTAGGCAGAAACTCTTTTACCAAATAATTGCAGAGATTATAGACTAACTTTTATATTTATAACTTTTTATTATGGAAAGGAAGAAAGTTTTGAAAAAGTTTTAAGTGGCATATTTCAAAACATTTTACAAGCCCCCCTCGCACAAGCCTCCATCCAAAAATGTCAAAAATGGATGAGCCACCAGAGGGCTTATTCGAAGATTTACAGCATACCTATTTAAGTCGAGGAAGCTATAAAAAGGAAGGTTGAGTATAAGACCGGGGCCACTAATTGTACTCTCTGAGGCGCTGTTTGAATCTAGCAATACCCTGATGGTGCCTCATTAGTTAAGGCTATAAGAGATCCTTGCAGTAGTCTGGGAACAACAATTTGTTCACCCTCGATAGATGATACCATCATCGACAGAAAACTCATCCTATACAGAAGAAAGTGGCTGAGTATAAAGAGGTTAAGAAGTATATAGGGACCAATGATCAGCAATAAATACCTAAACTTGTTGCAAAACCTGGTCATCAACAGCAGGAGTACGAGCTTTGAAAAGAGACAACATGTAACTGTCAACGACAAGGAGAAAATCTCATTTTAACAGCACTGTCAAGCTTATCAGAGTTTCAAGCAAGCCTGACAAACAGTCTGCTGAAACATTTTTTTTGTCTGGCTTACATTAGATCTTGAAAGTGTGCACAAGCAAACGTGCAGTCCAACGGTCAATACGGCAAATTGTACGACCTTATCTTAAGGCAGAGATCAAAGTGAGAAGACTCTGGTGATCAGTACGTAAGGTAAATGAACGACCATACAAGTAAATATGAAACTTTTCCATGGACCATATGCATGCAAAAGCTTGAAGTTCAACGGTAGACAATTTTTGCCTAAGGAAAGCAAGGCATCTTCTAAGAAATGAAACTTGAGGTTCAACATCGTTAATATATTGGTCCCAAACACCAGAAAGTTCCAGTACGTGATACATCGCCTGTAAGAACAGTGGGTACATTTGGATCAACATTATAGGATGCAACGGGAATGTAATCAGCTAGGGCATTATGAACAGATGAAGACCAGAAGAGTATCTTTTGTGGTAAGAGCATTTGGTAAGGGTTCTGCCAAGTCTACAAAACTAGGCACACAGCTGTGGGAAACTTGTGTCCGGCCTAAACATAAACAGAGTTGGGAAACATTTACACGTACGGGAGGATTTACAAATTGCAGTCATACGATCGACAGAGGTCGTAATAGCAACAGATGAAATATATCTACCAAAAATGTTTATTCTGACTAGAAAAACGTACAGTTGTCCTTATTTTAAGTTACCTGATATTGTGACTATGGAGCTGCTATGAAATACTAGAGGACCATCGCATTGTTTGAATCTTAGGTCACAAATTGAAGCCGTGCCCGACAATGCATTGTGGGATGCTGGAGGTAAAAGCATCAGAACCAGATGGCAACAAACAAGGATTTCTACGATTGTTCTGAAAAAATTAACCTTACACTGGGGAAGAAAATCAGCGATAAAAGAACAGTTTTTCAACTTCAGTACATTGCTAAAGATTTCAAGATTATTGGATGATTTAGCCTCACCACAGGCTCTCAAAGTTGCCACTTTTTGACTTTAGGATCTCTACAATATTCATTCTGGTTTAATGGATTGCCTCGATATCTATGATGATTATGAAAATTGGTGTACCGAATGGAATCGATGGCATATGTCTGTCTTTAAAATGTTGTCTTCACTGTAAGTCTTCCGCTTTCTGTGAGAAGCTTTTAAAGCTTGATTCTAGGATTCCTTACGCTTATCACCTTCTTTTAATGTTTCCCGTTTCTTTAAAGAAAAATGATGAAAACTGACAAGTATCTTAACTTCTTCGCACGTTTCAGGTATGCAGCTTCTGTCAAACGTGACATATTAAACATTTTGTATACGCGATGTATCGTCACGTTGGGTTCTTGCTTATAGCCACTTTGGTGGCCAGTGATAAATAACATTGACACAGTTCTCTATTCGTACCTAATAGATATTTATTTAAAACATTTCAAAAATTATTACTTTTATCTTTTATTTAATATCACGAGTAACAGATGTCTATCCAGAAACAATTTTTATGTTTAATGCTGAACAGTTTGTTTACCATCATCCAAAGCTTAGACATTGAAATGCAAATTTGCTTTCAAATCCTTGGGGCAGGCATGAAACATTTTGGTGGGTTTCTCTGTCTGTGCTTGATGTAATTATAACGGATTTACGAAATATGTAGAAAATCTCCTTCAGTACCTTGTAAAAAACTATGAATAGTTCTAACACAGTAGCTAAGATATCTGCATGCTTATACAATGTCGCCTTGAAAATTTGCGACATTGCGCTAAAATCATACTTAAAAAGCTTTTTTCGTCTGACACTCCTCAGAGTAATAGGTTGCCATATACATATACTTTCCTTTCTGACGT
>JANTCA010004054.1:0-30962 GCA_024741275.1 Chironex yamaguchii | reverse complement strand
AACTGTCTTCAGTAAAACTGACATCTATAAAGCTTTTCATCTGACACTGATCACATAGATTCATCCGAATACAGTAACAGAAAACATAGCAGAATTTGTAGTGTAAGGTAGCATTGAAAATTGACCAATAGGAAAGAAACGAACTTGAATTTATCCTTAAGCATGCCACACTTAACTTAGAAAATGGCGGTGCACCAAAGTTCAAGGAGACACGGAGGGCTGTAAACTTGTACTCAAGTTGTTCTCCCAACTTTGATTTTAATGCCGCATATTAGTATATCAATTGACTCCACTGACCCTAAGGAACATCCCAAGCTATAAAATTTTAAAATCCGAGCAAGGAAAGGCGAGATAAATTGGAAAGCTCTGTCAACCGACGCACCAAAACACAGTCGTGTTTTGACGCCAAAATCAAAAGACTGAAGAAAAGATCGCAGACATATGAGTTTAAATATGTACTGACCCTAACCCTCACCTTCGTTCCCTCCCTTTGCTAAGATTTCAAAATTTTGCAGCTAGGGATGCTCCTTAGGCTCCTTAGAACACAATTTGCCGGGGTGGGGGGAGAGCATGTAAAAAGTCGGCATTTCCTTCAGTTCACGGCGATAAAAACTAGAACAGGACGACGTAAACATTAGTTATTCGTAATTACTCTTTGAAATGCGAGGTTCCACAATTTCTGTAGTTAACTATCAGTTGATATCAACAAATTCGAGAAAGATTAGAAACGATAACTGACCCTTTGTCTTCAAACATAACAAATTGCAATCAAATGTTTTTCGTTTTGATAAATTTGGACCTCTGATGGTTGAGGTAATTTTAGGCATACCTTTCTATTTCGTTTAAGGAATGTTTCATGGCGAATTTAGTAATCACAGAGAAGAAAATGCTTTGCCGTTTCCAGATTCTTGGGTTTTCAACTTTTAAATCCCCTTGAGCTACCTCTAAAATCAAACAAACACATACAAAGTAGTTAAAGATTTATTGACAAAGGCGAAACAAAGGAACTGCAAACAAAATTAAACTGTGATTTGAAACTTGTACAGATTGTTTACTTTAAAACATATGAATGTACCAATATTGGAGAGAGGTTATCAACACAAAGACGCATCCTTTGACACTCTTTCTCATTTCTTGCAGGTCACGTTTTATGTCAGTATGAGTTGCATGATTGCCAAAAAAAGGACGAAAGCTTCGTACGTTCACTCTCCTATAACAAATTTGTTAGAACAACTTAAGCTTTTGAAATTTAAAGTGGTAAAATCGTAAAAAAGCTACTGGTAATTAAAGAATGTATCGTCAGTCAAACACCCGACAAATCAGGCGCAACTAAAATTCACAAAACAAGTAATTAATTTACAACAGTTGGGAAAGATAGCTAGATAGATAGATAGATAGATAGATAGATAGATAGATAGATAGATAAATAGATAGATAGATAGATAGATAGACAGATAGATAGATAAATAGATAGATAGATAGATAGATAGATAGATAGATAGATAGATAGACAGATAGATAGATAAATAGATAGATAGATAGATAGATAGATAGATAGACAGACATGTGATCAGATTTGTAATTTTAAATACTATGTTGTACAGATCAGAGAAAAATTTAAACGATGATTTCAAGGCGCGGTTCTCTCATAATATGTGTTTTGGGGATGTTATGAATAAATCTTTAAAGCGGAATGCATCAAAGTTACACCTTTAGTATATTCTAAATTCAGATAGCTTACATACTTTTGCAAGCATGAGTGTTTTGCTGCTTGAGCTTCTCAACAGACGCAATAGGTGGAATTATATCAACCTGTATGCAGAGGAAAAAAGGCAAAGATTGAATTCTTCTCTGGGTTAGAAATCTATCGAAATTAAATAAACTTGGAAATTGACAGGGACAAACAAGGAGGTCAAATGAAAATAAAGAAATCGAGTACTGTTCACGCTGTAGGCTTGGTTTCTAAAGGATTTCTAGATCTCTTTGTGAATTTGGCCTTCCTCTCTAGTAGTTGGCATGATACTATAAACCTGCTCTCTTTGCAAATCTGCTTTCAAGAATGTTGCTGATGATTTTTAAAATATTTGTACATGCACAAATGTTTTTGACTGTATAAAATATCGCGAATAGAAGTTTAATATGACCGTTTTAGGACTGGCAATGACATCAGAGTTACAGAAAAGGGGCTTGATAAAATTGATTGTCTGTAACATTGTTTGTTATTGTGGTAGTTGAGGAAAGCAAATACTAATAATATAGTCTATTTATCCTGCGTAGACAGAATTAAATGATTGTTCTACTTATGTTGGTCTTTTGGCGAGAACCAATTTAAAGGAACAAGGAGGGTAAAGAAATATTTAAGCTGATTTAAAATTTAGGCCAGCTTATTTAGGCCATTCTAGATGCCCCTCTACTTTCACCATGGCCTCTTCTAGCACTCATTTTGATGATAACAAGAAAAAGACATTAATTTTAGCTGACGATCTTCAAGAACATCAGATCCCTTATTTCTCTTGTAAGACAACCGCTTTGGGGCTGACATCAGTAACTTAGACTCGACCATGACTGCTTGTCACAGGACTATGACCTAAGTACTGTTTAGCGTTTGAAGTGTGGATATGAAAGTGAAAGTTATTGATTTTCTGAGATAGAAACAATACGCCTCAGGTAGGGACAAAACCCACGACTTTTCTACTATCAGGGCAGAATGCTCTAACCGCTGAGCTATAGAGACTTTGTTTCTGAAAAGTGACTTTGGGTTGTCTTAATTGATAAATGCTTCACTACATGCTTGTTTAGGGTCTAGAGAAGGAGAAAGGAATATCATTTTGGATCAGTTGACGTCAGTTTCCCTGGCTACCCCCTGGTCTTGGAGGTCGCCTGTTATAACAATATCCCCTGTAAAGTTGCACAGCTGTGGATAAAATTGCACCTTTCAGTCCATCAAGTGCTATAAAATTAAATACGACTTCACGGTACTTTTGGATGGAAAAGCGATAATGAATGTTAAGTGCTAAGATTCTAGTTATCAAAACCCGACACAACGAGCAAAACAGTAAAAGTAAGTTCTAATCTTAGCTCTTTGACGATTGTTTGCTCTGTTTGCGATTCCGGTATCTACTGTGTTCTATGTAGAGTACCTAGGTAATTATTTTTACCTCAAAAGGACACCTTTATCCATTCAATGACTTGGTCGACTCCCTTGATATTCTAAATAAACAAAAGGCATCCTTATGATAGAACGTTTCCTTTGAGCAATAAATTCCATTTTTTTCGCCATCAAGAATACTTGGTGCTGTTCATCTATTTAAAGTAAGTAAATACGCTTTAGGGAAATATGAAGCATAGAAAGTTATAGAGACGGATGCACAACACTCGGAGTTTATTAATTCGTAAGATCCAAGCAAAGCACACATTCACCTTACTATGCTGAATTTGTAGCTCCCATTGTGATAAGAAATTCATAATGATGTTAACGAAGTCTTTGAAGACACTTACACAATAACGGATTCAAAGAAGGACAAATTCATTTTAACTTGTTTAACCATTTACATACACTTTTGCTGTAGAATCTATCCGTTTCATTTTCACTAGAATGAATCCACTTGTAATTGGGTCCACTCTGAAATGAGTTCATATGTAATTGGGTTCGCATTGGAATGAATCCGCTTGTAATTGGGTTCACACTGGAATGAATCCGTCTAAAATTGGGTTCACACTGGAATGAAATCCATCTAAAATTGGGTTCACACTGGAATGAATCCATCTAAAATCGGGTTCACACTCGAATGAAATCCATCTGTAACTGGGTTCAGACAGGAATGAATCCATCTGTAGTTGGCTTCAATCTGGAATGAATCCATCTGTAATTACAATTACATCTGCAGACCTGGCACTAATCCAACTGATAATACTGGAATAACTCCATGTGTAATTGCATTCACATTGAAATGAATGTAACTGTGGTAACATTCAAAATGATAGATCAATTTGGGATCACCTTGACACCGGTAGAAATTGAAATGCAATCACTTATCCCATGAAATGGATCCACATTCATATAGTTATGCTGCATCAGGTACAGTTCTAATCGCTCTTCAACAGACAAGACGTGATGTTATACATGAAAAAACCCCTTTTCTAGCAAAATTGATATATTTTATTATTACCCTTTTTGCTACAGAAAATTTCGCAAAGAGGTTTCGAAGACGGAAAATGAAAAGGATACTACAATACAAAACAAAAGTAACTTAGCTTCACTTTTCATTTCACGATATATTTATGTTCTATGATAAAAATCCTTAAAAGCGTGATTGTTCTTAAGTCCCAAAGTAGTTGGATAACAACGAACAACTTTCTTTGACAGCGAAAGTAGGGCGAAAACACGTACAATGTTGCTTATTGTTCACTAAGGTTTCTTGGAATCTGGTTTCAACTCGTCCCAAGATATTATGGATGATTATATGAGACAATATAATGCTCTTAGCGAAAAACGGCACTTTTCTTCTAAGCTAATAAAAAGGAGTGTCAAATTGACTGATATCGTGTATACATTGACGTTAAGTGCACCGTTGCGATTGGTTCACATCTGCATCATTACGAGTGACAATGTGCAGTCAATTAGAGTTCAATAATTCCCGTTGTTTTAATGTATTTCTTCATCAATTTAAACATCTAATTAGCTTTCACAGCTTGTAATACCACGACGACTTTCTAGTTAGCACTGCCTCGTCTCATCTATATTGCCACAACATTAGTATGTTACGATACAATTTCAATTTCACCCTCATGAAAAATAAAATTGTGAGTTTCTTGTTTTCTTGTTGAATTTTGTTTGTGGAATGCTTTTGTCCTAGAACATGATAGTTCTGTACACTGTACACTTTCTTACGAGTGCAAAGTGCTTGACATTTGTGGTGGTCGTGTCGTCACGAACACAACATACAATTTAGGCTGTCCTTGCCACAGATGTTTTTATTTATGGTGGAAATCGACTTTCAAACCTAAATTGAACTTTATCCCGTACATGGAAGGAAAGAGGATTGAATGGAATTGAATGTCTTGAAAGAGGTATTGTAAAAGGATTGATCATACTATTTGGCTCTCTGCGTGCTTGTATCATTTTTGGGACGAAAATTGTCTGAGATGTGAATACATCCCGCAGTTGCTTGATACAAAGTCTGTGTTTAACAAAAAGTCATTCAGATATGCTACTACACCCGGCTTAAACATACTTTATTATAAGCTTAACAGCGGAAGGGTTCGAGAGATAATAAATATTCAAGACAAGTTGGTAGTTGGACGTTGCCTGTATGACAGTATTATATTTAACATTCAGCAGGAGGACATTTCCAAATTTATAGCTTACTCACGTCAGTGGTTACTCTAGTAACCCTCTTTTACAACTACTGTGATATTGATTAAATGGACCAGCAAGTACTTAAATGACGGTTTTAAAGGCCAATAGGAGACTACAATAACAAGAAAACAGTGTCAACGTCAAATTCTCTGAATATCCAAAATGACCTACTTCCGTCTGTGGCTCTGGTTCCAAAGTTATCCCCAAAATTTCCAGGAAATTGTTACCGCGTGCATACAGCTTGAAAGTAAGGACCCTGGTTCAGATTCACTTTACGATAAGTTACATGTGTGTAAAGCGTAACCAGGTTTCGGGATTTCCAGCAGTAAGAATTTGACTCGTGTGATCACATGGGTAGGGGCAGGGAAGAGGACTAGGGCGACAGTACAAAGTGCTATTCGGTAGACACCCAATCGCAATTTCTGAGACCTTACAAGGATGGCAAGTTCATCAATGCGACTTGAAGTTCAGTTTACTGAACAGGATATTGTGTTGCGAAAATGCTTGGTAGCTATTTCAGGCCCGAGTTGGAAATACTGGATTTTCTGGACGTAACAGTTAGCAATATACATTTCTAACTGCTACGTCGCAATATCAGACACTTTGACACACCGCCATTTGGGTTTTTATCGGTGTATCAGTCGAATGTAAGCCACCATATATCTCAAAATGTTACGGATGGGAACTGGGTAACAACAACAACAAGCGTCTGACCTCACGTTATCCTGCTTCGAAGCTCAAAACGCATGTCCAGGAATGCAGCGCTCCTGCCAGGCCACGAAAACTAGACGGCAACCAAAACAGCAGCTGCTGTCCAACCACCGACTGAATGAATATAGGCAGCAATGGTCGACAGCAAAAGTTGGATATCCTAAAATTTCACTACAAATTACTGAGTTCAGTGAGAGTTTAACTGGCAACTGCATAACAAATTAATTGCTTGTTAAATACTTCTAAAGAGTGAGTTATTATTTTTATTATTATTTTCTTTTCATGAAGCAAACAGGAAACAATTCAACTTTTGCCATTCAAGGTATATTTCATTATAGACATTTAATTGCAAAATATACCATACATATAATTTCAGTAATTACACATTTGAAACTTTTCAAACGCTGAATTCGGCATGGAAACCAGCAGATCAAATAACAAGAATATAACGAAAAGAACAATGCCCTTTGACCACGAAAACATTAAGTCTTACATGGAAGATCAAACACGATCGGAGGATTTAGGGCACGCAAGTCCTTAGTGCAGGTGGCTGCATTAATAAATGTTGTTTTCCCATCACTGGTTGCACCATACGCTGCAATTGGACGAAAAGACACTGATTACTCTATTTAGTACAGTGGTAGACAAAGACAAGGGGCTAGGAGCATACATCAACAAATCACGAGCTAGAAATTTACACACATTTAAAACTAGTTCCACAAATTTTAAAGCATTGAACATACATGAAGTTTATCACAAGAAAGTTCTCGATATTATGCAAGTAGTTTCTTCAGCTACAGGAACGTCAGAAATGTTGACAAGTAAATGCTTGACATTAAAAGGACTGAGAAACATATAAAACTGTTGAAAAAATGGGCTTAGTCTAGCAATACTGAAACAATAAAGAGAGCGTGTCACATTGCAGTAAACGCCTGCATTTATACGTATACAATTCATCAAGAAACTAATCAATAATAATAATAATAATAATGATAATGATAGATGATGATGATGATGATGATGATGATGATGATAATAATAATAATTATTATTATTATCTCCCCAAGGCTATGAAATTTCGGATTGACGTCCGGTGGGGGTTAGCCTGTCGCAAGGGTAGGGGGGTCTCCGTAGTCTTGGTTGACAGCCCTCCTAAAGATGGTGTCTCGATAAAAATACTACATTAAAACAACAAAACCAGTACTCTGTAGGCAGAAAGAGTTCGTTTTTTCACTTGGGCTCTTTCAGTAATATTTTGTTTCTTTATTTTCTCTCTCTTTGTTTCCTTTCTTGTTTATAATTGGCTAGTTTTGCTACATGTTTCGTATAAATAGGTTGCCATATACATATACTTTCCTTTCTGACGTTTCATACTCTGAGGAGTGTCAGACGAAAAAAGCTTTTACGTATGATTTTAGCGTAATGTCGCAAATTTTCAAGGCGATTATCAAATTTTGTACCATAAAAAGATTGTTCAAGAATGAGAATTGAGTTGGACCAGTCAAAAAATGTCGAAGGTGGTCCCGGTGAGGGAAGTCAGCATGTCTTGCATGAACCAGATGAGAATATAAGCATTCTAACTCCGATGGTTGAAACACTAGATGAGGAAGCACAAACGTTCATCGCTCAATTACACGGAATTTTGATCATGGACTAGTGGTATCTCTTTACGAAAGTTGACATGAAGAGTCTGGGTAGACTCACGGATAGAGTAAACAGAGTCATTGAGCTAATTGAAACATCAAATATAACCCAAACAAACAATCTCATCAAAGCTGTGGATGGGTAGCAGATCGACTAGATCTCAAACTGTATAAAGGAGGAAAGAAAAAGATACTTTGGTGGAAGAGACACATTGAAAGTGATGCTGAAAATTTATATTAAGATTGAAAAAAGGAGAAGTTGATGACTGCCGAGACGGCAGGTGAAATTGGTGAAGGAAAAAATATCGAGTAGAACGAAAAGGATTAACAACTGTGATTGAAGAAATAAAACAAAGAATCCTTGCCAAAACTGCTAAAATGACTAGATACGAGCAAAGGATAGAGCAGTATAGGATAAACAGATTATTTGATATTGATAAAAAGAAAGTCTACAGTGAGTTCAATGGTAAGACAGGAAACAGTGACAGTTATATACCAAATGCTGAGGAAATTGACTTGTATTGAAATTAACACATTTACTTAACTCCTAGTGTTGTGTTTTAAAGATAATTGTCCACCTTATCATATGTATCAGGTTACAGAGCATTCAGAATCATGTGCAAAAGAAAATTGATTGGACAAACTTTGTTCATGAGTCGATGACATCCATATGTTTAAAACTTTTGCACTGTTGCTTATTACCTTTGAGCTGTGTTTGTATGAGTTTCTGTGTGTCCTCTTATGATTACTTAATATTTATCCTTAAAAATTCTAACAATACTTTCCAATCAATTGATCAATCACTTAGTCAATGGTAGTAAAGTTGTCTAGGTCCTTGGTAAAAGGTGGCTTACAGAAACCAACAATTATTTATACAAAACAAATCTGACAGTAAACAACCTTACACAAAAAATAAAAAAATTACACCATGATCACTCATTGCTGATTCACTGATCTTAATGTGGCCATAAATGTAATTAAGATCCATGCTCTGTCACTCTCCTTTAAAAACGCTATGAAGAGGCCTGATTTTGGATACCTACATACTTTGATCCAAACATAATAGCTCTAGAACTGATAGGCACATTAAGAAGAAATCTGATGTCAATACGCATAATCAGATGCAAAGAGCTAGCTACTCCATATATGCTGCACCTAGTCTTCTCTTTGACATTGCCCTGATTTCTAATCTCTGGGCATGGAGCACATTTTTATTGAAACATAATATCATATAAACTATTATTAATAACAAAAAAGGGGGGTCTATAATACAAGTGAATCTAGAATTGGAAGTGACAATGTATAGTTTAAATTAAATAAGCTTAGGAGAAACTGTCCATTCAGTCAATTTTGTGGTACTTCTGCGTTTAGGGGACAATATTTTTAGGAGATACCTACATGTCACATGTTTTCATTAAGTGGGGAAAAGATTGAGGTTATTCTGAAATGAGGTCCCTTACATTAAATAGTCTTTCAGGTAACAGAAAAACTGGGGGGTTTTCAGCAACATTATGACCTTTATCCAGCTAAGTTGGCATACAGAGAAATAGACATTGGTAAGAGCTGCTTGCAAGCATTTTCAGGCATTGCTCTTATAATTATGTATTTATCAATGCTAGGTTGTAGAAGTCTAGACCAATAGAATAACAAGAACTAATAAGTTGCTTCTGATAAACCAATACATGCTTAATTGAAAACTTGAAAAACACAATTAATCATGCATAAATACTAACCTTCATGAATATGTCCAAATACATGATAAAGAGGTTTCACTCTTTTCTGCACAGTGGACAAAAGCTCTGCACACCCAACATGAACATCTATGCCTGTTGTGTCACCATGACCTAGAATATTTAAAAATTACATTACAGCTGTAATCTATGCAAATGTTGAAAGTGATTTTTTGAAAATGAATACATTGCCTAACAGAGACTATTAAACATATATGGAACTATGCAAAAGAAAAAATGTGACGTGTGTGGCTGCAAAATGAAAGCATCACAGAGTAAGAATAAATCTTAATCTCATGAGCATTCATAAAATATATTGCAATGATAAGCAAAAACAATTTTATAGATTAGTGCCAACTGAAATATTTACAATCAAACAAAGTGAGCGATCCAGTGAGTGAATACCTTAAAGAATGTGACAAGAGCACGGTAATAACAAAATGGGGGCATAAGGAAGTAATTAAGCACAGAACTAAAAGAATGAATAATAAATTAAAGAAGTAAATAACAATAAGTAAATACTCTTATAAGTATACATAAAATACATACATAAATAAGTAAATACGTGAGTATGCAAGTAAGCAAGTAAGTACATTGCCATCCTTTACAAATAGTTTAAACTCTGCACTTAAGCCACCCAGCAATACATAAACATGTTAGCAACAAGGACTATCCAATTCTACAGCAAAACTCTGAAGCTAATTGTTGTTTATTAAGTAGCACAACATATGCCAGCATAATTGCTCTGGATGCCTTCAATATAATGGCATTAAACCTAAACATGCAGAAGTAGATAACAACTATAAGATTTCACAAGCAATAAAATCATTGACAGTGTATAAAGTTTGATTTCTAAAGGTTCAATGTCAATGACAAGTTGATCAAAGGTCACACAATTTGGAGACAAGATATTTGTGGCTGCAAATATGTTCCAAATGTTATCCACTCCCAGTGAATGAGAAACAATCACCTTAAATGCACACAATTAGATCAAACATGTCACACCATGCAGTATGTGATCACATCTGTGTGCCTCCACACACACCTAAATTATATGTGCTTTTTAGAGTTGTCCTCACTCTTTCTTGGTTATTAGATCATGCCTCTGACTAGATTGCTTTTCTTCCATTTTGGGGAAGTCATAAAGAGGTCTCAACTAGAAAGCTTTAATTTTTGGCATTGAAAATTAGGAATTAATCAACAACATTGCAGGTAATATTGTTTCTGAGTATTTATGGAGGTAAAAAATGTCAAGTATATATAAATCATGGGCCTCAAAAATCAGTACAATGTGAGCAATCTGTCACTCATCTGTAAACAACTTTACAGAGGCCTGATCTCAATTTACTATCATGAAAAGTCATGCTACAGTTTCCTCTTAATATTTGTCTATAAATTCATAGTGATATGTACCTAATGGTGGTCCATGAGTCATAAGGATATCTGTGTCATCAGGAATCATTTTCCACTTTTCAAGCAATGGTTCCCCTCTTTGTAAATTAAAGGCCAGATCCCAATGACTTGGCTGCCTGAGTCAAGTTAAGACAACAATTTGTAACAGTGAAGAACCATGTTCACAGAAAGTAAAATATATAATAGTTAGTCTTCCTACATTGTAAAGAGAGAAAGACAAATGTTTCTAAAACCAGAAAATAAGACCTTGGTTGACAAAATATTTGCAGATCATAAATTTTCCTCTCCAAAAAGGTGCTAAAGTTACAGCTTCTACGTCTCATCAAGTAAAAGAAGGAAAAATAATTGCTTTTTCAAAACACTACCAGCTGCAACCTTCAAAATTTATCTTTACAATGGATCTAGATCAAGAATAGTATTTTCAAACCCTTTCACTTCCCTTTATATGATCCTGCCTTGCCTTACAAAAAAAAGACTTGTCTAAGTTATCATATAACTGTCACTTGTTCCAACTTTCCATATCAAATTTACCAGCTTTGCCTGTATGAATATTGTTGCTTACTAATCTTTCAAGATGTGTTCGTTACATCATTAGATTGTTGTGAAAGCAGTGTGGTGAGACTTTTTATAATATCGATATCAATGGGCTCATAATGGCACATGGACCAAAGCACTGGTGGACACTCTGTCACTTTTTCTTTTTTTTTTCTTTTATTTTTTTTTTTGGGGGGGGGGGACAAACAAAATTGTAGGATTGGCAAACAGAAGTCATCTTTCACCAAGTGCTGGCCTTAGTGAATTTTCTCTGCTCCCAACCAACCAAAGGCAGATGCTTAGAAAATTGTAAAATCATACGTGAGGAAATTGCCAAGGGCTGTATGAAATTGCAAGAAATTTTCTAATCTGCTCTCAAAAATTAGGGCACTTAAAAACCACTAGGTTGACTCTCATAATACATTCTATGTTTGATACTAAGTTCTCTTAAAAATCATGAAACACATTGCTTTTTTACCTACAAAGTTTAGACTTTAAATCAAAATCTTCCCTGATCCTTAGGTCCTGTTTTATTTCACAGTCAAAATAAGCACCTTAAAAATTACTTTCTTTTAATTTCCTTCTTAGCTTTTCCCTACTTTCCCATGCTACGGCTCTGCTGTGACTCCCACAGCCCCTTAAAACCATAGCAGAAAAAGTTTTGTAACTTTACCGCCATTTTGAAGAAGCTAATGATCCATCTGTGAATTTTCGACCTAACAGGCCCCAGTCATGGGACAGAATGGGAAACTGAGTATTGAAAAGACAAGGAGGACTGGGCCCGATCAAAACAATCAAAACAAAGACAAAGGACAATAACAAAGGCAAGAAAGGATCCATGGAAAGAGACAGAAAATATACACAAATAAGAAAAGTTTGAAATCATAGAGAAAAAGGAATAAGTGTGGAGATGGTAGTTCATGAAAATCAAAGTCCATGAGGGGCCCTAAAGTGTTGGATACCTATTTTTCAGTAATGAGTCTGTGGTGTTGGTCTCTAGTGTTGTGATCAACAACAGTACAATTAAGGTCGGTTGTGATGTCATGGTTATTCTGGCAAAAATGTGATGCTACAGGTCAGAGGCGGTGGGCAGTGCTAATTATGCTAATACATTTTTAGCAACTTTTTCCTAAAGTAATTTTTACATGCAAATAACAAATGAGAAATTCTGAGATTTTAAATCTAAATTATACATACTCTCTTTAAAGTCTTACTTTTGTCTACTTTCATTAATTTATTTATTCATCTTATTTATTGTAGCAATATCATAAAAATTCATTGGTGTCTCAATAATAGTTTTGACCTAATGTTGTAATAGGGCTTGACTTTCTTCCCCTTTGCGATGTTGACTGGCCTCCATCCTCTCCATGCTATTACTCAGCCAGTTTTAACAGTGAATGCAGATAGACATTCCAAACTACACAGATATATAAGTAAGTACATACAACAAAGGGGGCAGTATGCAAAATTACTATTAACTGTCTAAGGAATGCTATAGTTCACTAGATAATATTTGTTTCATGTCTGCATTTTGAAATTAGTTTGCAGCATTTGTTAAGGAGGTTATTGTTGTTGCATTTTATGATGTCCAGCTTTTCGATGTGCAGAGGCCACACCTTTTAGAGACATTGCTGTATGCTGGAGATGATGTAATAATTGACTGAAGTTCCATCACAGGGATGTGCATGCTTACTCATGGACCATGCTATTTCATATGGTTCATTCAGTCTCATAAGTTTCCAAACATTTTTGGAAAGTTCAGTCTCATTTTCGTACTTTTCATTCTGAGAGGATTTTGTTTAATTTTCAATACTTTACTTTAAATAGTTCATACTCCCGTTTTGTCAGTCCCTTGGTGTGGGTATATTCTGTAGTTAATTGTGTATATGGGGGTGCATTGGAATTCACTGATATGTAAAGCCTGGTTGTGTGGTTTGATAGCTTCCCTGAACGTTTCAATGTCAGAGAAATGTTCTACAATGCACATGACTATGGATTGTGGCATCTTTCTTAAAATTGTGGGTGAATAGTTTTACTTAATGGTATGTTTACGGAATAAGGTTTTGTAGAACATGCTCTGCAGTTAATGTATTGAGCACTATATTTACCAGCACTTGATTATTTGTGTGTGTCAGGATTGGAGCATTACCCAGTTTACTAAGTGGCCAAACTTGGAATCCTCAGCCTCAAAATCCAATACTCAAACCTTCGTGTCATCACTAATAAAGGCTTAAGCCAAAACACAGCAAAAATTAATCAATTTTAACTTACCCACCATGTTTGTGTGTGTTTGTGTGTATGTGAGTGTATGTATGTGTGTGAGGATGACAAGTTAGTTTGCAATGATGGCTTTTAAATCTAAGGGTTATGAGTTTAACTTTCTCTTCAACTTCGCCTCATTAAGCAATTAAGCATTACAAATGTTGCTGCACGAGGGGGCCAAGGGAACTCACAACCCCAAGACTATTGGTTGTATAACTTTCTGTATATCTTTACACCAAAAACTCCCCGGCACTACTCCACAACTTAAGTGACTATAATAGCTTTTGACGAAGTTGACGAATGAGATTATTAAAGTCAACTATTTTTCACAACATACCATGGTGAGCCATAGATTTTGTAACCAAGTACGTTTGTCTCGCTGTCTTCGAGGTAAATACAATTCGTTAAACTGTTCGCAATTTCTTTGCAGTCTACACCAGAGGTACGAAATTGTTTCCTGAAATACAGAAGCGCCAAACTTCTCCTCCAACTCCAATTGTAAAACGTGTTACCGTCAAAGGGGAGCTCATGATTGCCAGCAATCACTACAATATGCTTAAACCTTTCTTGCATTCGTCCCAAGAATTCATTAAAACTTTTGATATCTTCGGCATCCCCAAGAAGCGTAAAATCTCCTGTATGTAGCAACACGTCTCCGTCCGGAATGTTCTTTATCTCTGAATGTTTCCCATGAGTATCAGAGATACAAACAAAGCGAACACAATTGTCTGGACGTGGGCTATCTGACGTAGGGACATCAGCCTCTTGAATATCACCTTGTCCTTCTGCTTTAAGGCGCCGCCAACAGTCGGATGGTTTGTGAGAAAGTGGGTGAACCTTGACAGTCGGTCCTTCGTCTTCCATGATAATTCCGTAGTATGCTTGGCACATAATCAGGCACAAAGGCAGATTGGTTTATCTGTAGGCATCCACACAATTGTATAGTCCACACCCTGCAAATCTAGCTGACCTCCTCACTTGGGCTAGGCTAAACTAATGAGTAAGTAGTAGAATGATTTGAATCAAATAACTTTGGCACAATTTGTTGACTTCCCATCACAAAAGTCACGTAATTAGGCTATCATTATGTGCAGTTGTATATTAATGTTGTGGTTGTTGTTCGTGTTGTCCTTGCAGCTTGTTCTTGAAGTTGTTGAAGTTGCTCATGTTGACGATGTCCTCTTTTGTCGTTAGGAACACACACAAGGTCACAAGCGCAGGGAGAAAGAGAGAGAGAAAATTTACAGCTCCCTTGGCATTCAAATACTGGTCTCAGCATACAAAACAAAACAACTGTTCCTGCACATTAGTTTTCGTACTATACATATGCATTTACATTTTAATATATGTAGTATATGCTATTATTGTTTAAGAGAAGACAGACCAGATACTCCGATTCTACGCTGGCGCGTTGCAATAATTTCTCTTCTTTTCTTAAGTGTGGAAAGATCGGACCGGCATATAATGAGCAATATTTCCTTCAGGTAAAGGTTCATATAAATATGAATATATCCAGCTGTACTTTCGTCTTCTTTTTCTCTTACTTTCGCCTGTTCCCTTTTATCACCACGTTCATTTATACGTTTTACAATAGTCTTTGTTGTACATATGTGCCCTTTGCGAGTTTCCGTTTCTGTATTGGTGTTTGTTCTGTCATAGGATAATAAGTAGTTTCCATCATTGCAAAGTCAATACTGATGAAGGATGAAGTGGAAACGGGTAAAGGAAGTGTTTGTATTGAATCTATATTTGTAGAGTTAACAGGCATTTTGGTATAAGCTTTTGAGTACTTGGTTGAATTAATGGAGCATACAGTCTCAATTATTAACAAATTTAGTAATCTAATTAAGTTGGATCACCATTCGAAATTTCTGGAATTTTGCAAGGAACTTCATATCGTCCCTGTCGGCTTTCATTTGAAGAGTGAAAAGTGCTGAGACGATATTTTGGAAAATGTACAGGGACGACTTCTGACTCTTCCCATAATACAGCATCGAGTGCTGTTGCTGAGGACTAAAGAAGAGGCATTGAACCATTTAAAAACTTATGTTGGGAATGGACGAATGAGAGCTTTAACATACTTAGGAACATTTAAAATTGAAGCAGCAAGTTTAATATGAAGAAAATGGAAAAATATTTCCAATGTATCCCGTCACAAACGTTTGGCAAAGGACTTTTAAAGTGAGAGGAAGAGAGACTGGAAGAAATATACCCATTTAAAGACGATTTAATCTCTGCAAAGTTTAGACGGTCAAGGAAGCTGAAAAGAACAAGCGAATTCCAGTGTTAGGGGAAAGAGCTTAAAAGGGCAGAATTTTTAGTGCAGAAGGGAATATTGATAAAAAACGGATACTGACGGACAGTGGTCTCATACGAAGCAAATAATGAAGAGAAGGCACGAAAACAGCAAGTGCAGAGGAGCATACATCTTGGAAATACTTAAAGGAAGAAGGCATAGGGATGCAACATATGAAGAGTGGGGAGGAGGCTGGAGACTGAAGGCTAGAGTAGGGGCAATGAAGTTTCAAATTCTCCCTTTTACCCGATTTAACAGTATTGGTCGACTAGTAGGACAATGAGACAAACTTTGACCACTATTTTTGTACAAGAATCATTAGCATAGACCTCAAATAGAGTAGATGGATTAGTCTTATGGAGGTCGATCACGATAACTTTATTGACAATTTTATCTGATGTTGACAGCATCATCTGATGTCTGCTTGCCTCAAAAGAAACTGAAAAAGTCTTGTGTTTGTTCCACGCAACAACGTTAAAAATTTTTAATGAATTTTACGATGTCCCTGGGCTGCAATAGATCACATTTTGGGATTGATTTAGCTTAAAACAACGGTATTTTAGCAATTATATGACTTAGCTCTACACTATTGATGCTATCGTGTTTATTGTGAAACTAAAACTCTGCCTTCCATTGAATTTAATGTCAAGCTCTAGATGACCCAGACACTTTGAAGTAGAAAAAGGAGGAAATTGTTTCGAAAATACATCGTGAACAACAAATGATAATCACAATAATATCATTAGATAATAAGATAATTTGATAACGCTACCAACAAGAATAAATAAAATATACGGAACTGTCAGACATTTCATGGAAAGCGTTGCAAATATAA
The DNA here is from genome assembly GCA_024741275.1 of Chironex yamaguchii. NCBI lineage: Eukaryota > Metazoa > Cnidaria > Cubozoa > Chirodropida > Chirodropidae > Chironex > Chironex yamaguchii. Next base: position 14,179 of record JANTCA010004054.1, on the reverse strand, counting down.
TTGGTTAAGATAAATAAATAAAACAAACTCCTTTGATGCCATGATACTACAAATGGTAGACATTCTTATGTAAGGTTAGATAAATAAAACAAGTTCCTTGGATGTCATGATACCGTAGTTCAATAGGGTTCGAGTTCCTTGATGTAGTACTGTTATGGACTTACTTTCCAGCAATTTGATTATTCTGGTTTAAGATAAATGTAATTAAGCTTTGATGGAGTATAGGTTCAGAAAAATATCTCAAGCTGTAAAGAGACTTTTTAAGAGGATATACTACTGGAATTTGTATATCACAGCTTAGTTTGTTGATGTTCTTACTTATAGTCTCTACTCACCATTAAGGACCCTGCACGTGTTTTTGGACTACAGTTGGCAAGATACGACAAGTATGCTTCACGAAAAGATAATTGGTCCCATTTGAGACAACAGGTATTATAATTTAAAAGAGTGTAATTTTTAATGAAACTGCACTTTTAATGTCAAGCATTGGGCATCTAGAGGATGTTCCTGTTGTAATATTTTACGCAATAAATTTGGGCAGATCTTGCATAAGATATCGCAAGTGGAAAGAACGTGATGTTTAGCAACTTGTTCTTCCCACCATTTCATGTCAATTTTCTGTATTTTGCACAAGTTGCGATAGAGAATACAATTGTTAGATAATGGTATCCTGGCCGATCTGACAATTCTGTCAAAATTATTTTGACAGGGTGTCGTGCAAGTGAAATCAATAAGAAAAGTTCTAAATTTACAGTTATTTGTTTGGAAGAACCGGTCTATCTGCGAGTTTTCTTATCTTTAAGATCATAGCAATAAAACGGGCTCCAACATGATTCAATAGATTTCATCTTTCCCGGATAATAAGTCTACAGAAAAACTTGAACCTTTATTATTGTGAATGGCATGCTTTGAATATAACCTGACCTCCCTTAACGCTGACTGTTTGAAAATCAAGATCTTTCTCTAGCAGGGAACTACATGTCTTGTGTAATTTTGAGTGAAAGACGTGCTATAGGTCACGCACCCGTACAAGGATGCTAATCTATGTTCATATCTTTTGCAATTTGATGGCTTTTGATTTGTCTGGAGTGACACAGAGATTACTTCATTTCTCTTAAAAGCTGTCATGGTAACAATGGTCCATCCCTTAGACAGCGATCAGCCTCCCCACCTCACCCCTACACACATGTCATTGCGTTCATCCTTGCTGAAAGCGAAATACCCTTTTTCCTTTAGAAGAAGATAATAGATAGCCCATGCGATCTCTTAAAGATTTTGCTTATGCTCCATGGGTAAAGAGGATTACATGCTGACTGTTTAACTTCTTCAATGCAATAGTTTGCATGGAATTACTTGCAACCAGACAGGAAGTGTGGAAAGTTATTAAGCGCCCATGTAATGACTCCTGATTGATGTAAATGTGGTCAGTCTATAATGTTGAAGCTCTCGGAGAGACCAAACCTATCCCAAGCCATAGTGGTAAATCGAATGAGGAAAACTACCATCCACCAAGTTACCAACCCAATACAAGAATTACCATCCCACCCAGTTACCAACCCAATACAAGAATTACCATCCCACCCAGTTACCAACCCAATACAAGAATCTGCTGTAGATATAAGCCCAAACGTCGAAAAAGACTCACTATTTTGCAACGTTATCTCATAACCTTAAAACTGCTGATTCCAGATGGTGATGAGTGTCACAACAAAAAGCTGACGCCTTGTCCTTTTTGACATGTCTGTCAATTTCACAAAACTCCGTCAATACCTTGTTTTAGATATATTGGAACCTGCCAAACCAACAACGCGAAAACCATTTGACTGAGGTAATAAGAGCAAACAGTAGCACGTAAATCTAGAGAAGCAGAATTTATTGCCTATTATAGTCTCGTTGTCAGGATCCTATTCAAACCACTGCTCTCTGATCCCTGGCAACCAAAAGTTGTGTAGCTTTTAAACCAATTATGTTGTCCCTGAAACCCTTCGTCAGTTGTATGTGTTCTTTGTCTTTGACTTTTACTGAAATGAGATTTCATGTCTCTTTGTTTACATTTGTATTGCTAGTGCAAATAAACAGGAAGACATGCAATTACGACAGAAAGATGAGTACTTTAGAGTCAAAAATGGATAAATACATAGCATGCATAATCATGGCATCAAGTTGAAAGAGGAACAAGACGATTGGCAGCGTTTTAGTCGAGGTGGTATACAACAGTATAATCCCTTCTTGCAACCCTAAAAATGTATAGGGTGGACGTACTCCGATGTTTCCCTTATCATCCATTATTTTGTATTAAACGGCAATGATTTTACATATTTGACTGTAATGAATTTCTTTACGTTGTTCATTTCTTTGGTCAAAATTGTTCGTTGTTCGTTTTCGTCTTTTATATAGGTAAGAACAAAAAACTTTTATAGTTATTTCTTATAATTAAACTCGATGGCAGTAATTTCTATTGACACTCTTTCTTTCTGGGGTCGAACGGATGAATTTTATGCCTCATTGTTTATGTATGCAGTAGGATACATTTATCTATTATTGTTAATTTATCTATTGACATTTGAATTCCTCTGCATTGATACCCTTAACGATTCAGCTGTATAAATGCAATTTTGGCTCATAGTTGCTCCTTTTTATGCAAACTAGTAAACGTTAACAGCGCAAAATTGAGAAAAGAATAAACAGAGAATGATTTGAATTATCAAATTTTCTTTTGCACGATACAAAACTTGAGAGGTTTAAAATGAGTGTAACAGATACTGTATCACAGCATATCATAACAAAAAATGCAAAAGAAATGAAAGAAAGAAAGGAAAAATTGTGAGAAACTAAGAACTATTTACAGAGGCAAGTAGTATCTTCCATTTTCATGAAGTAGATCAATTCATATCACACAACGAATTACTCATTGTCTGTACGTCCTCTTTCCTCTGCAGTAGGACTATGAGGCTTTCTGAGATTTGCATGGTGGAAGCTTTGACAGTCTGACCTTATGATCGGAAGTGGAAAGTAGACTCAAACTCGCTAACATTCAGTCCAACATATTTGCAGGACTTCAACAACTCAACAGAATTATTGCTAAAATTGAAATATTTCAAAGACACACATAATGTAATTGTAAGGAAGCCTGCATACTAGATACAGTAAGTGGCAATACCTTAGTGGAAGAGGATTTTAAGAAAAGTAGGAAGTTGTCGGCTAAAAGTCAACTTAAAGTCTCACTTAAACGTGTTGTTTATTTGTACTCGGTTCTCAATTCGTATTTGTATTTTGTATTATAATTTTATTGAAATATATAACGTGACTGAATATTGGCGTTTTTGAATAGAAAGTGCAATGCACTTTAGACATTATCAAGATATTTTTTAAAGCTAGAGCATGATCTACACTTATATTTATAGTCAACCATCAAATCGTTAAATCAAAGTGGAGAGAACACAAGTGTAACGTCATTAAATGTTCGGTCACGTTCTATGTTATTAGGTGAGCGAAGTCAACAATCTTTTGTTTTATGGATAGACTCCTTTTCAGAACGAAACCTTGTGCTTGTGCTTCACGTACCTTACTGGTACCAAAGTAATTGACTGACTGATCCAAAGAGGTTATTGTAATTTTGAGTGCAACAGGACACATCTCTTTTCGTACCAATAATCGAGAGACAACCCTGGCTATTTTTGTTTTAAAACTCTTCCAGGTTCTCATTATTGACTGGATGTCAGTTGATTTTAAAAATTACGTCGTAGGAATTAATAAGGATTTAGAAGGGTTAGATCTTGTGTCAATTCTCAGTTGAAATTATACTTGAACTTGACTTAATGTTTGGTCTACTGCAGAAGTGATAATTAGTAACTTCACTGAGTTTCAGCCAGCTTTGACTCTGGTAAAAGTAATTACTCACGAACAAAAAGAGTACACAACGGTATCCCACAAAAATATATGTATTTTTCTAGATTTTTACTTACAAGCAATTAGCATTGTCAGAGGTAGAAGTGATTACACAGACTGTTTTGTCGTATACGCTTGTAGTGGGCTATGGTCAAGGAAATCTTTAAGCAGCAACCATATTCAAAATATCTTCAACTAAATAAAGGAACAAGCACAAAATAATTTGTCTGGTTTTATGCTGAATGTTGCAGGAGCTCTGGAAAGACTATGAAATACTTATTTTATCTCAGGCAGACAAAGTTGCTGCATTTGATAATAATCACGTTGGGCTCAAAGAAATTAATAATAACCGAATGCAAACTGTGTCTCTATATTGCACTAACACATGTGCGTCAACAAGCTTCGTACGCAAAAACTATTCCAATTGGAACGCCAAAGTCAATAATGCAACAAGTAATGCATTGCACTTGCCTTGGCTGTTTACATTATAACGAATTTACAATATTACAACTTGCAGCTCTGCTCTGAGCCTGGCAGATTATCTGTAAGTGTCACTTTGTGTATGAGTCATGATAATGAAGAACGTATTTGGTTGCTATGTTTTCGTAGGTTTTCGGATTGGCCTCTGGAGTCGATGATCAGGATAGAGCTCCAGTTGATGCTCGTTATATACTTCTCGGTATCGTTTCTTCCAAATAATTTATGTAATTTTCGGATCTTCTCAGGTCGTTATGTGAAAGGTTTCTTCACCGAAGAAGTCATTGCGTAAAAATATATCCTTATTTGTGTTGAGCCAGGTGTCCTGATCAAAATCATCTCCTCGATATGATGCGTATTCGTACTGACCTCTCAGATGGGAGTGTTCATGCATTGATGTTTCCTTTCCCAATGCCGTGAACGCAAGGCAGCCTGTTTTGATTTGTTTTGAGTGTGAGGGAACAAATTAAAACCAACAGGCTTATCTTACAGTACAGAAGTTATGTCAATGCATTCGTCTACTGCAATGTGTCTCGCTTCCCTTAGTGCATTTTGGGTTTTAGACGCAAAATCGTTCTCACAAACTCGCAATATAACGGAAGTAATCTAAGCATAAAGTCGATTAATAGTATATTTCAAGTCGTAAAATGAATTGATTTTATCTCATGACATATCTGTTGAGACATCCAAGAAAGTAATAAAGATTGAAATCATCAAAGACATCGTTTGTGCTCGCTTTTTCTTATTCAAAATAATTGATCTTAGGCACGGATGACCATAATGACATACTGATAAAGTGCGGTAGCTGATTACAGCTATTGATTTAATCTTTGTTTTTATTATAAAGAAGGAGACGTCAAGATATAATGCAGTGTATGCAACACAAATGATTATGTTATCATGCTTAAATGTATTGCGAAGTGATCAGTAAAAAACATTTAGAAGAAAGGGGAAATGATGTCTATAGACAAAACAAGACAAATTTTGAAGAAAAAATAAAATTGACATCACATCAAAGGCACATCTTATAAGCATGTTAATTGGTCTAGCAGACTGCGACAAAAAGGGTGATAGAAAAGCACCAGGGTAAATAATACAATTGAAAATCCAATTTTTGGCAATGTGCCAATCAGAAAACTGTGGAGATTATGCATCTATCGGAAAATGGTGGACGAAAATGGAAATCAAATCTCAGCCAAAGTTTATTACTCGACGCAATACTTCTTTTGAACAATCACGCTTCACTAATGGGAGAGTCTGCAGGAAATTCGCCAATGAGTTGCTATTATGCAAAGGTCATTCTTACATTTACTGGTTCTAATGTCTTAGATGGGGTAATCTGGATTGCATTTACAATAATAAACAGTTCTTTATCAGGTTTTGCGTTATACTCTATCAAGGTTTCTCCATTATTAAGACAAAATGTCTCTCCTTCATACAGGGATTTATTTTTCTTTCTTTTTTTCTCTGACCTTGTGGGTGGCATTGCTGTTTTCCCATTGGCAGCAGCGATTAAATTTACGAAGGAATTAAATGGATGCCCAACTATTATCCAGTGGACTACTTTTGGAAACATCATGCTCTCATTTCGATTTCTGAGTATTCTGGCCGTATTTTTGCTGGCTCTGAATATAAATTTACGTGTTAGATCGCCCTTTGTCAGTCGCCTAGCTCGCAATAGAAAAATATGGGCAGTAGGTATCATAGTTTGCATATTCACCTCGGGAGCATTATCCGTCTTGATTTCCCTAACTTCCAGGAAACGCGGAAACTATGTATATGTTGCTTTCATTATTTCCAGTATAATAATGGATACATGGACCATTTGCTTATTACAATCAAAGCAAAACGTTCTGTCTCAGCATGTCACGAGTTGGAGTATAGAGCATGTCAGAGTGTCACATAGCTCTGTTAATTCTAAATTTAATGGTCGGAGTCGATACAACGAATGGGCGAGACGGAGCAAGAGAATATTGTGCTGGTTACTTGGAATAATGATAGTCTTTGACTTGATACCAGTGTTAGCGAGGACTTTTGTAAACCGCGTACCGAAAGACATCAAAGCTGTAAATATTATCGTAACTATTTTGATGAAACTGATGATGTCTAACTTTGTTCCCAATTTCGTTATGTACTTTTGGAACAATAAATATAGACGAGCTGTTACAAGTAAGCCCAAACAAGTCAAAGGTCCGGCGAAACCTGAATTTTCGATTTCAATTTAAGTTAAGAAAAGCGAAATTTGGTTGTTCAAGGAAACTATTTACCATCATTGTAGTTATAAATGAATATCAAGATAGTTCTTGTATGCGTCGGGATGGCACATCGGTTTGCACGCTGGAATTTGAGACTGAGGATTGCGAAATTAAATCGCGTCGGCTCCTACTTAGTGCAGAATTGTGCCAATATTTCACTCTTAAAAATGTTTTCGAAAGTACACTTGTCTGCTCACATCATACATAGTACTTAAATGTATTATAAATAAATACATGGATAATAAAAAATAATAGCTACCAAGTTACTCTCAGGACTACTGAAGTATCAGAGACAAGGAAGTTTGCACTGAAGTGGCACAGGTGTCAGTAGTCTTAGGTCGTTCTGGCCACAAGTTAACTTTTCATTATATAGATGTCTATATCCCTTTAAGCATCTAAAGGGATAATAAACTATATTCCTTTAAGCATCTACTGTAAATAGCTTATACTGATGAAGAATAAAATATTACCTTCTTCTAGTTTTGGCATTACTTGTAAATTTAACTGTGGGCTAGCACGCGTCATGATGATCATTTTATTCTCACTGTGCAAGACCAAAACTGATTAGAATAAAAAAATAAACATGAGGAGAGCTTAGTACATACAACTGCGCCTGTTTTATACCAAACGTGTTGCATGATAAGAAAAAATGGTAAAAACTGATTTAGGTAACCGTTTTAAAGAGATTATACAAGTTGATGTGAAATGACAAAAGAACTACTGGAGGAAGCAATGAGGAGTGATTAGGTGTAATAAGGTCAAATGATTGAAGTTTGAGTGAATTAAATTGCGTTAAGTAAATTTAAGAGAGTCATATGGACTGTCCTTTGGTCTGTTGGCGTTGCCTTCATTCTTCTTTTGGTAGTAAACATTTTCCCCTTACTCATTGTTTTGTCTCTTTCTGTTCGTTTGTTATTGCTTATTTATTCTATTTTTTCACCCACACACGGCTTATGCTACTTTTATTGTGCGAGGATAAGTGCTGCTCATTGATATGAATAGCCCTTTATCTGACTTATTTCTCTTTTAAAATATGATCATTGTCACTTAATAAGGGAATGCACAAACGGCAGAACGTACTGGGAAGTAGTGAGAGAATGCAACTCATAAGTGAATGAGAACCAAGACTATCTGATTTATTGAGCCTGATGATCTAGCGATTGTCGATAATGACTGCCTTTTGTTTTGTTCTTTGTTTGCCGTCTCCTTTTTAGATAATTTTAATGTTGTAAGCAGTCAGCAAGTTTGAAATAAGTTCATGAATAGTTAGGCAAGGTTTATGCGCCTACCTATTCCTTGAAATTAAAAAGTTACCTTTTGTATACCTATTTTGTTACATCGTAACTGATGTAATTGTAACGATAATATTTTTTTTCGCGTGAATATGTCTATATATTTGCTGTAGGTTACGCACATGCACCTATTAATATACATATATACACATGAAAATACACACGTATACACATGCACCTATTGGGAGTGGGTTCAGTAGAAGTGATGCGAGAGCATTATATGTTATGGCTTAATTTAGATATTCTTATTTGACAACGGAAATTTTCATGGTGCCGTCGGCCGACAACCTACACTATCAGAAGAGTCACTCGGTCACACTATAGAATTAAATACTCACAGCGCGGAAGAGTGTATTTTAAAACATAAATATATGGCGTTGTTTTGCTGTGTGAGATAACTCAGACAGATTATAAATTTTGGTCTTAATGAAGCTTGAGCTTGGCATTATTCTTAAATCATTTTTAAAGTTTTGCAATTTTGAGCTTCAATATTCTTATAGACTATATTGTTATAAAAAGTGTGCATGGGCTTTCAAAAGATTTCGGTTTTCTATGGTGTCGCAAATAAAATTTAAAGACGTTTTGACGTATCCAATGCATTTGAACTCAATGAAAGGACTAAAAATTTTGCTAAAATGCCACGGGAAGCTATTGTTTGTTCTCTTCACAATACGTAGTTTTCGTTAAAAAAATCAACACGTTGGCCTTTTCTTGTAGCAAACTGCAACTTTCGGGTTTCTTGTCTATGAATAGCAGTTTGATTATAATGGGTCCAGCAGTTAATTTGTAAAGTCTCCCTTCCTCACTCTGCTGATATTTTTTGCCGAACTACTTTTTTGCTGCAATGCACCCCGTAGCACTGGTGTCTTACGTATACACGCATGCTTTTCTTCAACTGCTGCCATTTTATACGATCAGTCATTTCTGTTTGATCTGTTGTAGACATTCGATCAGCCATTTCTATTCGATCAGTCATTTCTATTCGATCTGTCGTTAGCATTCAATCAGTCGATGCTAACCAGTTAGTTGTTGCCATTTGATATTTCATAGCTACTCGAATGATCTATTGGAGCCAAATATATGATTATTGTATGACGTATACCTAGGCAAGGAATCAACAGTATCGATTATTTCTACTTCCTTGACCAGGCTTAATTGGTATACCGGATGAGCTGCCTTGTTCCTCGCAATATTGTGCAATCTTCATCAGTTAAGTTAACATCTGGATGTGAGCCTTAAATCCCATGCAGTGATTTTGGTCGAGTTCAAAAAATAAGAGACCTACGTGTGTTTTTCTTCTTATAAAACCAGCAGCTGTTAACATCTCTACATGTCATTTAATCGTGGGCAAATTCAAAGGTATTTCTGATTCTAATTGTAAATGGCCTAGCCATTGTGTATTCGTCAATTGGTGTTATCAGTGACGATTTTAACTTTTCTAATCTAGATGCCTACAATGGCACTTAAATCGAGTGTGGACTTTTCTGCGTTGTTACTTGGAGATTACGTCTTTGTGGCGTTACAGTGATTTCATGTATACAACGAAAGTGGAAGGCAGTTTAGGCCCTTAATATATCGAACGCAGGAAAAAAAAGAAAAATGAACAGTTTCCAAAAGTTTCTTTCATTCGATGATTCAAGTCTCTGATTTAAGTCATGCAAACTAGAAAACCATTGGGAGAGCATACTCAAATCCATTGACACACTATGAAATATGCAGGGTCTCAGCTTCAATTTAGTAATAGTTTCATGTATGTATCTGTAATTGCTTACAGTGTTCACAATTTCTCGGGTTTCCTTTTTTCATTTTCTGGATCGTAGTATCCAGAATGGCAGCAGAATGCGGATCAAAATTTTCACGATGGTTGAGTATCTCCCTCTGCTAGTATCAGCCGATTACTTTTGCTATTTGTGTCTGTGATATTAGGGAACGATCATTTAAGCCTAATTTAATGTTAATAACTTTTTCAAATTGACCCAGAATCCAGGATTTTATCGGGTTCATGACTAAGAGAGAGTCAACTGGAGCCAGTCAAAATACCAACATCCTGTAAAAAGTTTAGAACGATACTTTTAAGTTTTTTGAGTTATTTTGATAACAAACAGAAAAGCCAATGGACAGAAAAACATAGCCTTTTTGTCGGACGTCGAAAATATGAAAATCAATTGGCCTGTTTTCGTAGTTAAGGAGATCCCGACATCAAACACGTGTTCCCATGAAGTCTAGTATTACTTTTGCTTTTGGTCTAAGAAATGTTCTTTTCGATGCGACAATCAACTATTCTTGCGTAAACGTGTCGAAACTCTCTAAACATGCATTTGAATGGTCTAGACCCGATCCGCCTGTAAGGGCAGGCTCATCATTTTCCATCAAATCTAAGTGCTTTTTTCTTAAGGCAATAAAAAAAAACAGAAGATGTACATGCTGCTGAGGTAATACACAGTTAGTAGAAAATTACGCATGAAGATAATTTACACGTGAATCAGTTATCATACAATTTGAATATGTTACAATCGAGGCTCTCCGCTCTTGCCAGTTGAGAAGTACACTATATTTAAAAACAGTTTCACATCTAAACCAGAATCATGTTTTTCTTGCCGCAGACAATATGCGTTGTACGATTTTGACTCTTAGCATATCACCAGTGCCTTTTTAAAGTAATGCAGAAAAGCCGAAAATTTTACACTTCATATTATGGAAACAGTAAAGAATCAAGAAAACACGTTTTGCATTTGCCAGAACACAGGCTAAACGAGATGGCTTCCAGATTAGTCAACAAGGAATGAGTCATCGAAAGCAGTGCAAACAAGAAGCTTGTGTTGCAAGGAGAACTGATTAAAAATTTAATAATGTACTTCAAAATAACTGAGATAACACATGACACAACTGGGCACTAGTATGAATTCCCTAAAACAATTTCTGAACTGCTTATTAGTAACATGTTGTTCACATCAACTTGCACAATAAAGTTATAGGACTACGTACTATGTGAAGATTTTCTCGCTTCTTCCGTTTGAAGCAGGCAAATTCCACATAACCTATCTAGAATGTTTTTAACCTAATTTTCTAATAAAATACAATATGATTAAGAACTCTGCATGAGCTAAAGCAACGTTAACATCATTCTGTGTGATACCCATATCAACTTCAAATAAAACGCCCTTTGATGCGGTTAATGAGAATAAACCAAGCGTCTATAACGCGGCGCACCACACCAGACAGCATCGCACAGCTTTAAGTGTAAAACGGGTTTTCTATACAAAGACCATGGATGTGACTTTACGTAGTTACCAGACAGGAAGGCATACCACGTCCATTACCTCCGCCAAGAAGGTATTGTTAAGATTAAGTTGTATTACCTCCTGTAGTTCTCCTGTGCCTATTATTCAAAAAGTACATAACAAAGTTTGGTAGAAAATTGGATACCATCAGCTTCATGATAATAATCATAGGCACTTTTACTGCAGCATTTTCCCTTGGTAGATATCTAATAGCTAATCTTGACAAGACCGGAAGAAGATCAAATACCAATACAATAAACAACAACCAAGACAGTATTCTCATACTTCGTCTTGCCCATTGGTTGTATCGTCTATGATTGGAAGGAAGCTGAATACTGGGACGCTGGTTGTCATCCTGTGATCTATAGGACATGTCAACATTATCGGATATGTTACGTTGACCTATTACGTACAGCGAGTAAATTGTCCAACTATCCATCATGACAGTCGGGATGATAACTGAAAGGTAAAGATAATTTGAACTTCTTCGTGAAACGTAATGAACCAAGAGACTGCATCCTCCAGCAATAATGAAGGCCGCACCAATTCCTGTGGTCCATAATTTACGATTGTATGCTATGAAGCTAATTGAGGGTTTCCGAACCCTTAGGTTGATGTTTAGAGCTAACAAAAAAACCGCCAGCAAGCCTAAAATACGAAATGATAGCAGAATTATGCCAATAACATCCCAAGATATTAACATGGAACACCCTTTTCTTGTAAATTGAACAACAGCGGCAAGGGGGAACATAACTAATCCGTTCATAAAGTCAGCAAAAAATAAGAACGAGTAAAGATCGCGATATGATGGTGAGACGTTGTTTCTTAAAATTGGAGAAACTTTGATGGCAAAAAGAGCATACCCAGACAGAAGTAAATTGAGAACTGTGTAAAATATCCAGATGAGACCATCCGCAGTGTTGTGCGTTGTAAATGAAAGAATGACTGTGCTGTAATAGCAACCGGTATTTCGGCTTTTCCTAGTAGTGTTCATAATGTGAATCAAACAGCTTGTGATAAAGATAGTGTCTTCTACTATGCAATCATTAGCGAGTGGTAAAAGAGTTTCAAAATGCAGCACTTTTAAACAATGCTAGAACAGATGAACAATAGGCCTTTGCATTATGACGCATACAATCTTGTCTTGCTACTTTTTTATACCTTTTTATCAAACTGGTAGATACCGTGGATTGATTTTGGTAGTTGTTATTGTTGTTGTCTATGAAAACAGCACTCTTATCACAATATTGCAGCAGGGAATCCTCTCAAGGTCCCTTAATCAGTATCAACTGACGCCAGCATAGATACTAAACGGCAATACCTAACCGACAATCAACTAAGCAGATTTTGTGAAAGAAAAGGTCCACCTGAACGTATCTCTGAGTGACAATCACGTCTATGACTAAACCCTAAATTTGGTTACATTTTAAATTTCTAAAATCGTTAATCTGAATTCCTTTAAGTTGTTTAAAATTAAATTCTATGAGATAGTGAAGGACTTTAATTTTAGATAGAAACGATGAACCTTTCGTAAGTCAATTACACCAAATTTAAAATACGTAATGTTCTAATATGATGCAAAATTCGAGATATGTAGACTATTCTTAAATGCATAGAAGCTGCAAATCTCACAGTATTCTTAACTGTGCCTGATATCAGAACCACAACCAAGGAAATTCTTTTAGCGTCTAGTTAGCTAAAAGAATCAACTTGGTGGACTTGCATGACAAGAATTGTTTAAAGGCAGTCAAGAAAGTTAAGTGATACTTAAGCTTGCTGTAAATTATGATAAGACCCATCAACCTCTTAGCTGTAACTAAGTAGAAAACTCATGTCCACAAAAACGTGATAAAGAAGTTTAATAGCGATGACTATGAACGCTAACAATACGAGCTGTTAAATCAGCATTTTCTGATTTCCCTTTGATCAAAGACCTCAAGACGCCCTTTACCTGGATACACCCATAAAAACATAATGAGAAGTAGACTACTAAATATATCTGAACCAAAAATATTTATCCCCATATTTCGCAACAATAAATACTGTTTGCATCCAACTACATTTTTGATAATTTATTTATCAATATATAAATAAATATGCCAAGGCACCGTTGCTCCTTAGGGAATGGAAAGGGTGGTGAGGGGAGGACCTTAGTATGATTGGCAATTGTCAGTTTAGAGGATACAAATGCTGATATTAAAATGTTGTGAATTATGTGAATACCAAGTATAATGAACATAATATATAACGTGTATGCATACAGATGTAATTTCAGTAAACACTTGAATGCATTGGCATGTATTTGTCAAGAGTGGATCATTATCACAATAGCTGCATTGAGAAAGGATCGAGAGGAATCGAACTCACGACCCTCAGACTCCCAATTGTTACATTCAATCCAATGTGCCATTTGTAATTACGCGTGACATGAAACAATTCGCCTAGAATAATCTAGGAGATTCGTAATCGAAATACATGAACGTTCAGGCATGACTGATTCGTATCAGTTCTAGGCTAGTGTAGGAGGTTTTAAAAATAGCAATTGAATATTGCATATATAGCCACGTAACTACCAAAGTACCAAAGAAGAGTTCATTTGTTCTGCTACGTGTTACTAAATACCGTGAATATCACTGTGATACCAAGGACTTGGAATGTTCTTTACGAAAGCTCTGTGTCGGAATGGCATATCAAATCGAGTGTTGGCTTTTGGGTCGCTTAGGTTAGGTTTGATTCCCCTTTGCTCCCTTTTAATGTAGTTTTGGCTATGCTCTACTTATAAGCAATAGAATATATATATATATATATGTCAAGAGCTCAATCATCCATGTTTATTAAATATATGTAAATTACAAGAAATAAACACTTTTTAACGTTTCGAATAATTCTTCTTCAGAAAACTCTTTATATATATATATATAAAGTCCCTGTTTTGATAATTCCTCAAAAAACAGTGCTCAATACATAAATATGCAGAGCGTGATAC
>JANTCA010004053.1:0-10424 GCA_024741275.1 Chironex yamaguchii | reverse complement strand
CACATTTTACTACCTTAACTAAGGAACTTGATGGCATCAGGAGCTGACCGTACCTTTTGCAGGACAACAGTGAAAGTATTTCTATGATTTTACCGTGAAGGGGAACTGGTGACAACCATGCTTACTATTTTGAAAATTATACAACTTAACCGAGATTAGACCAACAGGAAAGCAATTCACTAAATAGCACTGGCAGTAAATGACAGCATCTGATTGACAATCACACATTACATAGTTGAATCAATTCAGCTGAACTGAGAGCCAATGATCTCAAGTACATGGCAGGGGTGAATTCAGCACAAAACTGCTTGGAAGTAGGAAGGTTGGGCCAACTTCTACTTTGAGGCAAATAATAAAAGTGGAGACAGATTTAGAGAGATAATAGAATTTGCTTTTTAAATCATCAAAATTGGATGAAGTAAACCGATGTTATGCAATTTATAAGTTTTGGAAACAAAGAAAAAGTCCAGAAATCGTAGTGAAGAGACTCAAAACTTGAACAAAGTTTTTGTGGCACAAAACTTGAAAATCGCCTTGAAAAAAGGTTTTTAGTATGGTTTTAGCGCAATATCGCAAATTTTCAAGGCGTGACTCAAAACTGGGGCCACACTTATTAGCAATTATATATTTCATGACTTTTGCATACCAAATTAGTGATCCACAGCTTCCATCAAATTCAAATAAATCAAAACTTTTGTATTGATTCGATCCTGGAAAATAAAGTAGCAATTTCTTTAAATTCCCACAATTGCAGTTCATTGTTGCCTTGCAGAAAAAAGTCGAAAATATGTTTGTCACATTTTACTGAAACAAATTGGAAAACCCTTAAAAAACAAATTTTGCTTTTAACTTAGTAACGGGACGAGTGCTGGACAAACAGTTGAGGTGTCATGCTGTCCCTTCGCATTGGCTTGCAACCCTTATGGTATTAAGTGATTTGCTTGTACTAGTCAGGACATCTCATGATTGGTTTGTAATCATCACCAACATGATTTCAAACGGATTCCTGCACTCGTCATTTTTTATTTTTTTTGAACTCTCCATAAAATTCATTCGTAACTCACGTGTAAGCATAACAAGTTGAGGGCTCTCCCCAGGGGCTCACAATGCTAGTTTAACAAGATAAGCAATGGCGCCTGATAGCATAACTGCACAGACATTCCTTTAATTCGTCAGATGTATCAAGAAGGGAGAAGAGGATTGTGGGTAAAAAAGGGGCTGATATTGTAGAGGACATTTATTACTGTTAAAGAATAGCCTTTTAAATAAAATTTTACCTGCATTCTAATAGTTGCAATGGCAACTGTTGCAACACCGTGGGTTTGTCCCCTGCACAGGTTTCTATAGATAGAGGGAGCAGGTATGACACTTGAGGACGCTAGTAAATGTAAGATGCTAGTAAAAATAACAACCGAAATTACTAATAGGACAAGAAACTTTATAAACAAACTGTATTTTATAGAAAGTAAAGGCAAAGAATTCACTCAGAAAGATCCTAGAGTTCTTGTGGTCGCTTAAACATCATGGCATTACCGCTACTATGACAATGCACCCCTGCGGTCTTAGGTTCGATACACAAATCTGGAGTGAAAATGAGCTGTTCCATGACATAGCGTTTAGAAAAATTCAATATTTACAAAATTCACTTTGTGAATAGCAACAAAAGTTCTCCTATTTGAGCCCAATAACTATCGAAGATCATCAACGGTCGGTTTATACACCTTTCTCAGATTATTCACTATGCTTTATCTAAATTGTCCTGTTTTGAGGGGGTTTTGCAAAGACTATTTTGACATGCAACAGAGCAGTCCGCACATTTTGAAAGTCCCTTATAATATCTTTCTGTCTTGAGAAAACAAATTTTTCATCTACTTCAATAAATTTATCAAACTCTTACCGAAGCAAAGAAAAATGCAATGGGAAGCAGCATAAATCCCTGAGATCAACAGGTTTACGTCATAGTTGACATTTCAGCTGCAGTCTTAAGCATATAGGAATCAAAGCAAATAGTTCCCTTAAAATTATCTTGCTAAATGTATAAATTGTCAAGATAAGAGCAAATATAAAATAGAAGTAAACGTCGAGTACATTGACAATTATTCCGTTGATTGCAATTACAAAATTACCATGGTAGTAAATACAAACCGGTAAGAAAACAAAAGCCTGTTAAATACAAAATTTGCTCATAACACTTCAGGGGATTTAAGGGTAAATCTTTATGTTCGAAACGGAACAAAACATTAACCATTCCGCATAATTAAGCATCACAGTAAATGACATAGATTACCTGCGTCCGTTGCCTAATCTGGGTCCTGGTAAGGAGGGCTTTTGCTATTCACAGGATGGTATGTTAATACAAATTGACTTTTTATAAATGTGAGGGGAGGGGCATAGAAGAGCGAAACAATTCTGCCAACAGGACCAGGACATAATAAATATACCGACTAGACAGATATTGCTTTTGGCAATGTACAAGGTAATACAGTAAACTTAAAACCAGCTAAACAGACTATATTCCACAGTACCGTATTTAAGAGAGAGTGAGGCTTTTTTATTCACCAAGCTGAGAATGTGGTGTTTGGAAGTTGGAACACTGGTCACGAATTGTTTCTGAGGAAGGGGGCATTTCCATATGTCAGTAAGAACCAATATCAGAAGCCTTCGGTATTAGTAAGCGATGATCTTAAGAAAAAGTTACTTCAAGTATTGCATCGTAATAGACTCAGGTAAACTCTCGCGTTGACAAGAATGTTATATAACACAGTGAATACAACATTAGATATCGATGTGAAAGGCTAAGTTTGACTACCTAAGGGGAAAACACCATTTCTTGGCAAAACATCAGCAATAACAGCGTTATGTCAAAAAGTTTTACAAAATTTTCGCTGGACACTTTTCAATCCCGATTTTAGTTCATGTATCTATCCGCGTTATGTAAAAGATGACGCTTCCTTATAGGTGAAACGTCAAAAACGTATATTGCAGTTTATAACTGAAAATCAGTTATGGATAGCTTTTAAGCCACCTTACTGTAGTTAATAACGAGACGCGCAAAATCTCAGGTATTGTACCCAGGGTATAATGCTTCTGACATTGAAGATCAAGCTATTACGACACAGCCGGAATATCAAATTGTCTTGCAACACGTTTAAACAAAATTCTGCTGTAGATGACAATATTTCGGTGTAGTCAAGGACTAAATCATAAATATCCTGTAAGTGTAGCTCACATATCTATCCTTAAAGGCACTGCAATTCACTGGAGATGGGCCTATCCAAAGTTAGACATGTTGAAACTGATGTGAATAACAACAAAGATAATAGCTTACGAGACTGTCTGCGATGCAATGTTGTCAATTCTTTAAAGTCGAACACGATTACAAGAGCAAGTTCTATCGGCAAAAATTTTTAATCTTTAATGTTCATATTTTACGATTATAAGTGCCAGACAATTTTCCTAGCAAGATAAGTATTTCAGATTTTGAGGATGCCTATCATCAACGTAGAACGAGGCCGCTTTATCAGGTACAAGGAGAAAAACTAGAGGGACTGGAAACAATAACATTCATCATTCTCCAATGGAAGCAAACATACAGACTGCATACATAGAACGTCATAAATAGTACCATTACCGCCCTGTAAAATCATCTACTTAAAAAGGCAGAATAGATCTGGAAACGAATCAAAATGCGATGAAGGCATCTTGATGCTCAGTAAAGATGGCTAAGATGTAATATTTCAAACATACGATATTAAATGGCAGAGTACTATTCCGTAGATCACATGAAGAATACAAAATATCTGACCACAATCAAGCAATCTTTAATTATCGTAAAAATAATGAAAAGTCTATCATAAGTATCTCACACGGTTGCTGGAAGGATAGACTCTAGTTGTACCATCCTTAACGGCAGGTAAACTCGGTTACAATTCAATAACAAAAGCAAAAAAACGCTAATGAATGTTTATGCAACATTATCCAATATTGTAGATAGTTAATTTGAAACAAAGTTTCCAAATTTTGAAATCAAATTATTAACTACACTATTTACACGCACAAAACTAAAACAAATATTAATTTCAAAAATTAGTTAATTCGTACAAATTAATATATACATATCATTAGTTTATGAAAAGCTCAAGACATTTAACTTACAAAATTGTACTTGAAATCCATCGTCTAAAGCACAATTTCCACATCAGGCAATTGTAGAAACTGCACCATTGTAAAAAGAATGCTACTGAATCTTATTGAATTATGCATAACATAAAGACCTTATAAATATACAAAATAATCACTGTTTTGCTTTAACTGACATTTCATGTTTGGTCACTTATTCACGATCCAAGTTGCTGCAGCTTTAGAAGCTGGATTTAGATGCCTTCTATTCAGTAACTCACACTCCCTGTCACTGAATCTTACCAGCTGCATTATTTCATTACATTCAACACAAAAACACCATAAAAGGAATCTACTAACAACAAAAGCAAGCTCATGCTACTAATACTAACAGTAAAAATACGTTAGTTACCTCCACTAGAAAAAAAAATGACTAGAAGCCTCAATAAATGGTAGTTCAGATGATGACCAGCACAGCTGTATTCATACATTGAAAAAAGATCCTCTAGATCTCAAACACACCATAGTTTCCCCTATATTGTACAAAGTCATTAGATTTCCTCTTAGAGTAAATTACATTCCATGTTGTGGGCCAATTAAGATACCACTTTGATTCTTATTTCTGTGAACGACTTTCCTGTGTTGACAACAAGGTTTATCAATTTCTGGGCTTTTTAACCTGGGAGGCTACTAAAACGACTCACACACTAAAGAATAGAAAGAAGACATGGCATATTTTTGCACATAACTGTCAAGTCAATGACAACATGACAGTAAGATGCAAAAATATTCCTTGATACCAATGCCTAAATCAAGTAAAAGATATAGCTTAAACATACTTTAAATCCATGCAGCAAATTATTGAATAAAGAAAAACAAACTTAAATACTTTTTCAGTGGAAGAAACTATTTGCTGTTTTAGCAATAAGCTTTGTTATCTGGATCCAAATTTCAGAAACCCACATGAGGAAACATATTACATAGGTCTGGTCCATATTCCCATAATGACATGTACTATGGCATAGACCAAGCTCATGAAAATGTTCACCTGAGGCAATGATTACCCTGAAAGACAAGGATTCCGACTGCTCAGTCCAAAAAGAGACCCTTTGCCATCCTCCCAATAAAGTCACTACAAATACGTACCTTTGGAAGGTTTGGTAGTAGGATCATAACTGATCAGTTTAGGAGGTCACTGAAAGTGAATTCCTAGCAAGAGTACACACTTGATTGTGAACTTTTCGACTTGATCTTATTTTATTCATTACATGTCTTAATTGTGCAGAGTTAATCTTAGAATTAGAATTTTCTCTAATTGCATCATTAACTGGTATATCAAAACCTGATTTTGCATTTGATGACTGTTGTAATGCCACAATGTGATCTTCATTGTAACCTGCCAAGTCATTCCTGTGTCCTACTGAATCAAATATTAGTTTACTTTCCCTGCTCTTGCTTGTTCTCTGTCTCTCACCGATTCCTTTAACGCAGAGATCCTTGGCTGTAAAGGAAAGATCTGTTCTCACAGCTTTCTTCTGTAATCTGTGCTGTGCAGACGACCTGATCATTGAGCTGTTATGTTCAACACCTGCAGGCATTTTCTGTGTGGTCTATCAAAATATTAATAAGACATTTTCAAGATAATTACCTTAATAGAAATTGCCATTTAGGTGAAATTCTAGTGAATGTAATATAAACGTATAACATACTTTAAATGATGTGGCCAGGTTTCAAAGTCAATACCCAAAACTAAATAAGCTACACTGTTAAAAAGTTTTAAGTCTACAATATGAAAAATGGGTCAATAATTGTTTGTGTATCAAACTGCTTAATGGTCTTTAGCTTTAAACAATAGCTATTACCAGATAATGGTGTATAGCCACGAGTTTCGTGTTAGTTTACCTTAAAATGATAATGATAATAACACTTCAGCTAGATGTCAAATCAGGTAACGATGCAAATGCCAATTTTATAGCCTATTGGTTCCATTTACCATCAGAGAGTACATTTAATCCACTGGGCATGCCACAGTGTTAGAGTACTTTTCAATTTTGGACAAAGCTGCAAACATACCGTACCTGTTTGTCCATAAACGTTTATCAATAAAAAGATGTTGCCCATTAATACATGTTCAAAATTCTTCTATCCCAGTCTCTTTTTCTAATCCTTGTGTGATAAATGCTGTAACTTACTGTTTCACTTAAATATCATCTTTTCTTCTGCATTCTATGATCATCTTATTAAATCATATCAGAAAGAAGAGCAGTAAGCTACATTGACAAACTCATGAATGACACTATCCTGATGAGAGTTGGAGAACTTAGAATGGCCATGATGGATAGGGAGGGTTGGTGAAGACATACAGAATCAAAGCAAGTGGAAGCTCGGCCGAAGTGAAGCCTTTATAAATGACATTTCTGCACTTTATCCTTTACTAGTAGCTGATGAGAATGGGAGATGCTATCAAAACATCTGATAATAATGCCTAACTTCACACTTCGGAGCTATAGCTAAACAATGTGCCTGACACAGTGGTGGACAGTTGAGTGACATTCTGACAGTAGATAACCTTTGATCCATTAACTAAGAAAAGATGCAGCAGGAAGAGGTGGTTGGTAAGATCAGGCTTAAGACAACCATAAACAACTACAATATTTCATGAGTTATGATGTTATTAAACAGGTTTTAATAATAAGTGGAGTCAACTCATTGTCAGCAAATACACTGATCAATTGGACATGTTGCTAATGTAGACAAAGTGCTCAGTTTCCTTCCAAATAATTAAGAAATTCTTTGAAGAATTGTTCCATACAACAGACCCATAAGAGTGGATGATAAATATTACTTCCATTAAACAACTTGAAAATAATTGCCTTAATAAAGGAGACACTATATTTGGGTTCTAATTGGTGTTCATTTTGGAAAGGGGATTTTAAATGTAGCAGCTGACAGTAATTATCCTATTGCAATTCACATAACTAATACTTTAGCTTTTACATATAAACATATAAAGCATATTACCTTGTTACCAAAACTGCTCCAATCATAACCCACAACTTTGCTTGGCAAACAAACAATATAATCTTCTGGGTGTTCAAAAGACTGAGCCCTACAAAAAGTTCATCAATAGACAATAATAACTGGAAACACTCCTCAACATGATGATGATTTGATGACGATGGTGATGATGATTGATGATTTGATGATGATGATGATAATGATGATGATTGATGATGATGATTTGATGATGATGATGATGATAATGCTGATGATAATTATGATGATAATGATGATGATTGATGATGATGATTGATGATGATGATGATGATGATGATGATAATGATTGATGATAATTGATGATGATGATTGATGAGTTGATGATGATGATGTTTGATGATTTGATGATGATTATAATGATGATTAACTGGAAAACTAATTAAAAAATATCACTCATACTAGTAGACATCTGTGAAATAACAGAACATTGTCTGGACTATTGTACTGGTGCAGTAACATGAAAATTTGTGAGTGAGGGGCAACATTATAATATCTCACTCCATCTAGGTACGAACCACAGAGACAAACATATGCAATATTTACCAAAACGTGAAGGAAGTACATCTCACTATGTGCCAAATGATGACTTTCCCATACTAGAAAATGCACTAAACAGCATACCCTGAACAAGCAACTTGAGGAATTATTTCTTTAATAAATACAAAAGTTGTGGCTACTGCAAGCTCAATATTTTCGGAAAGTGGTAGTACGAAGTTTCATCCAAGCTAATGTTACTGTAAGGGGTAAAGGCAAGGGAACTAAATAAACAAGTAAGAGAGTAAACTTGCAAAAAAATGATTTTAAAAGCATAAACCAGTATATTCCACCTACAACTAAGGTGTTGAAAGAGTTTGCACTGATAGCACCAATTAGATGACTTCAAAGATTTGAATGAAATAGACAGGATTAAACTACTGAAAGTAGTAATCAAAACTGATGTAAGTAGAGGCAGTCAACCAGAATGAAACGGTTAATATAGCATTGAATTACTTAAATGTGTCTGTGGGAGGTTACAACAATGAAAGAGAATGTTAGTCAAAACCAAGTACAAAGATAACTTAAGAGGGAGGTAGAGCAAAGACCAAGAACTGTTAAAAAACACTGCTCCTCTTCAAAAGAGAATAACCTACCGTTTTGCTTTTTGACTATGCATACTTTGTGTACTGTACAAAGAATTTGTTGGTCTCTTAATTACATCAGGACTGTTTAACATTATCTGTGAAGTTGGTAAACCTGTAAACTGTTTCACTATTTGTCTGTCACTAAGTGAGACTGAGCTATTTGCCCTTGATCTGGCATTTTCTTTAACAGTACGATAGTTATCAATATATGCTGATGCATCCACGCTATGACAAAAAACATATGAAGATGCCTGATTGGGATTTTGATCACTTGTATTTATCATATGTATCAATGGTTTTCTTTTAGCTGTTGTCTTTTCTCTTTCTTTGGATTTTGATGACCATGCTGTCCTTTCTTGTATGCATTTTCTTCGTGACAATCCCGCACTTTTCCCAATGGGACAGGCATTTGTAACGTGTTCCTCAGTCGAATATCTCACTGGCCATCCAGAGAGTGCTCTGGAATATCCGTAATCAAATTGCAGGGGTGTACCACCTTGATATTCATCCAACACTACCTTATCTGACAAAGACAGGAGCTGGCAGACTATTTCAGCTTCGTCGTCCATGAAATAATGATGTCCATTTATGTCCATTAATGTACCGTATTACAGAAAACTTCACTGTTTAAGAAGACAAGCAAAACGGAAGGTCTTACTTAAGCTACTACGACAAAATCAGAAAGATTATTGTACAACGCAGCTTCATAGTACAGTCAAAGACAATCTTGGTGTTAACGTGCGCAAATAAATTCCTGCATTTTAATTCGAGAGGCTAATAGAACGAATAAGTAAGAAATGCCAGGCCAAACTTGTTCTCGTTAAACCTTAGTACAAGAGCACTACTCAACCATATTTGTGAGTATTGACTTCCAAGCGCCCTGACCTAAGCAACAGAATTAAAAGAAATGCATCATGATAGCATCACCACATAATTAAAACCTCTGCTAAACTAATTTGGTTTTAAATTCGTGATTGGATAAATGACGCCACTCGACATCGTCTGCTGTATTTTTTAAATAAGACAATAAGATTGCAACCGCTGAAGTCCGCCCACATCATTTGGACAACAAAACAACTTTACTTAAATTACAGTTGGGCATCATGGCCTTGTAATTTGCTAAACAAGTCAAACTAGCCTACTTTTATCATAAAATACCAAACATATGTAAAGAAAATGTGAAAGAAATACATTACTATATTGATACTATTTCACCATTCGGACATGCGAGATTGGCCATCAAAACACCATATTCAAAAATTTCCACGCTTTTCAGCAGCAGTCAATCTTTGTTTAAGTTAAGCATTTACTTTATATTGGCTAAATACCAACGGTACCTTATCAGTATATGAAATCAGCATAATCATAACCCCACATTCAAAGATTAGCGCCATGTTTTATGTACAGTTATTTGTGATTTGTTTTGGTCTAAATAAAATGCCACTAGGGAGACAGTTGTTTAAATCGAGGCTACACCAAAAGGATGTATTAATGCAAAGACACGAACCACTATAGAAATAATAGGCCTATTATTTCTATGTGAACCACATCGTTTGTGAAGAAAGGCATAATGGCTTCTGTTATGTTGAAGTTAAATAAAAATTGTTAAATAACTACAATTTCGTAGTGACTATAAATACTTCAAAAAATCTATGGACTACGATGCGTTTCACCCTAAAAATATTGATTATCTTTTAAAAGAGGTTTTTGTTCATTTTTATCGTTATTTAAGCTATCATTTTATCATTTTTTAGCATTTTATCATTTTAGCTTTAGCTTTTTTTTAGGCTATAGTTTTTCAACACATATTGGGAATACGGCACTTTTAGATACAGTATTTTATTATAGTTACGTCATTAAACGATGTGATTTATGTTAAATAACTATAGTTCAGAAGCAAGTAGTTTACTGGTCGAACAGTTTCGGCCTTCTCTCAAGGCCTTAATTCAACGACTGGTTCTCTTCTCGTCGGGTCTCGTCAGATTCCGTGGGACCTGACGAGAACAGCTATCGGTAGATGGCTCGGAGGTCGTAGCTGCTATCACGATTAAGGGGTGGGTGGTGTTGTTGGATCTCAACTGCCTCACGTATCTTCCTTCTCCAGTATTGTTGTTCCCTGGCTAATGA
>JANTCA010004052.1:0-10424 GCA_024741275.1 Chironex yamaguchii | reverse complement strand
TCTTCATATCAAAAAAAGACCACATCCAAGGGTAAAAAGAAGGGATATTTATATATAAAAAGGAAACAAAAGTTAATCCATTTACACTGGAAGAAAGTCACGTACTTTTACAATGGATGTTACCGAAAATAACGTTAAAGTAAGTTTATACGTCTAATTGTCTCTCTTAGCACTTACTTCAGGAAACAGTCTCTTTAATACATAACGATCGCGGTTCCGCGACACCTATATCCTGATATGTTGAATCAATGAAGCAATTCACTGGGTGTACCGGAATTTACTGTTGGGTTTAAAACAAATTTTGATACAAGTTATCAGAGAAAATGGAGGAAATACAAAAAGCTTTGTAACGATCTTGCAGAAAATTAAAGAGTTCAGTTAATTTGAGCATGAGTTCAGCAGGACAGATAGCAAAGGACGATATCTGTTTCAGGGATATATTGAATGATCTAAAGACAGATAACCATGGTTATTTGTTACTTAAAATAATTGGCTGCATAATTGGATCTCCATATTTCCTTTTCTGTCGACGTCACGGGAACTGGACTGATCCCGAACTTTTATGTTGGGAGTTTTTGTCGTGAACATTTGTTACTAAGCATTATGACATTGGATATGCCTGGTTGTAAGTGAGAATCCAAATGTCTGCGTTAAATAATCAATAAATTTGGAGCTGAAAAAATTCAGTCATCATCTTCTTCGTCTTCGCCATGGTCATTATCGTCATCGTCGTCATCTTAATATTTACGATCATTATCATCAACAGCTTGATTTTCTTCATTATCATCTTTATATTCCTTATTTTTATCAATACCTTCATCATCTTCTTTATCATCATCTCCATCATCATCTTCTTTATTCTCATTTCCATCAATTTCTTCGTTGTCATCGCGATCATCGTCTTTATTATCTTGTCTATTACCATCTTCTTTATTATTATTATCACCTCCGCCATCATCTATATTGTCATCTCCGTGATTATCGTCTTTATAATCATCTCCATCATCACCTTTTTTATTATCATCCTTATATTCCTTATTTTTATCAGCATCTCCATCATCTTCATGTTCTTTATTATCATCTTCATTTTTATCTCCGTGACACTTCTATTTATTTGTCATTTCCATCATCGTCTTGATTATGATCTGTATCTTCATCTTCTTTCTTTGTCATCTCCATCATCTTCTTGTTTATTATCATCCCTATCATCTGTTCTGTCATGATCTTTATTATCATCTTTGGCATCATCTTGTTTATTATCATCACTATCATCATCTTCCCTGTTATCATCTCCTTGATCATATTGTTTACTATCATTTTCGCCATCTTCATCTTCCTCGACGTCAAATTAATTAAACGTCATCATCATCCTCACCTTCACCATGGTATTTGATTTAATGCCTACTTTATTTATATTTAGATGAGTTTTCAACCTATCCCATTCTTTCTGATTTCCCTTTCTTAGGAGCCTTACTAATAGCTTTAGCTCTATGACTTTCTTGGTCCTCTTATACCAAAACCTGTATTAGTGTTAAAAGTACAGCTATTTCTAGGCCAAGCATTCTCTTCCGTTCTGTTTTATATTACACAAAATGTTCAAGATATGGACATACTAAGTGTTACATCGCCATTTTGATTTGTTTATTGAATTTATAGCCAGTGACGTGAAATACGCTTTGGCAAGCATTGCAGTTTACACAACAATTATACAGCGAAACAGAGTTTTTAGATAGTGATAGATATACGTTAACAGGGTAACGATCTTCTCGTGCACAAAGCTTTTTTTTTCCTCCTGTCCCATTCTGGCAATGTATGAGAAGGACACTTGATGTCATTGGTTTTTAAATCCAAAAGCTTTGGTAAACCTCGACACGTTTTGTGATGTTTGATTACGATGACTGTGTACTGTTTTCTACAATGGTATGACATCAGGAATTCAAATTGTTGGTATATTTGTGGTATTTACTGCCGAACAGAACGGCGTGGTTATTTATTGAAATGTATGCATAAAAAATGAAAACGTGACAGACATCTGTCAAAAGAGATGTTAGATCAACTTATAATTCATTGCAGAAACCACATCAATTAAACAACACAAAAGTAATCGACAGTTTCTCTAAGCAGGCTTTATGGTTAATCACAATTCGGCAACAACTTTCTAAAGCTGAGACAAGACTATTATTTACGAAGGAGACTGTAAACGTTTGTTTTTCGTTACCGTGTTTATCCTTCGAGGCAAGGGATGACACATATAGGATATGACCATGCTGACACTGCGTTTACCTGTACTTAAAAATAAGAATGAATACAATCTCACTGTATTTTGTAGTTATTCTTTTCTTTTTTATTTAATCGTCTATTTCCCTCTCTTACTCGTTGAGTTACTTCCTCAATTTCTCACTCATGTCGTTTTGAACTTAAATACCAACCAATCATTGACCAATTGACTGACTCACTGACGGACGGACGAACGGACTGGCTGACTGACTGACTGACTGACTGACTGACTGACTGACTGACTGACTGACTGATTGACTGACTGACTGACGGGCTGACTGACTGACTGACTGACTGGCTGGCTGACTGACTGACTGACTGAGTTTGAATATTCTACCCATCGGCTAGGTCATCTAATACTCACAAAGTTTATCGTTTTGCTAATTTCTTTATTCTTCATTTTTGAACATGTCTTTAGGACTCTTTTTGTTTGATTCTTGGACCTTCTTCTTATATTTCATACTAAAGGCAACGGATAGCCAAATTGGTTTTAGCGCAGTTTAACATAAAGATAGATGCAGAGGTAAGAATGAAAAAATGGCGTTATGTATTAATGAATGGCATTACCAGTAATGGCAAACTGGTACTGATAATGGTATCATTTGATCTGATGATGACATTTTCAACACTTTAATGCATTGTATTAGTTAAAGCATGCCTTCTAAACACAACTGCTGCAGCTGGTTATAAAATCTCGACCTCATAATGTGATGCAAAGCAGCTTCTGTGTTTTGTCACCTGCTCTTTGGAGTCTTGTGATGAAAATCCTTGCTTTTGTCCAAAGGCAACAGTTGCCAAAATTAGTCATGGCGAGAAGCTCAACTGAAATATCTTTAAACATCTGCTACATGTCATCAGATAGTTATTCTTTCAACACAAATATACACAGGCCTCGAAAAATATATTTTGTGGATGGAGTTTTCATCCATCCTGAAGAATACAAAATAATATACATTATGTTAAGATACTCTGTGATGGCTGCAAATTGTCAATCAGAAGATATAAAAACTAGTTGAAGTCCGCCGTATGCTAGTTCCGGCACTTCCCTCCTCAATTTTAGAAATGGCTATGAAAATGCTACTGAAACCATGTTCAAACATGGCGCTCAAATCGACGAAGACAGATCCTTTAATGGCATTGCGTTTTGCTTTCGGACATGCTAAAACATTAGAACAAAGTTAGAACATGCTTCACAATCTCATTTCTTTTAAACATAAATTTGCAGAAATTAGGTTCGTGCACGTAATGCAACAAAACTTCAGGCATGTCGGTGTAGTTTGAAAATGGTCCTTAAATGTATTCCGAGGTAAACTATGCCATCACACAACTCAAAATGACTGCTTTATGACATAACTCTCTATTTGATCTTAGTATCTGGTCATTTTCTTAAAAAAGTCAGTAAGTTGTTTGCACGCCGCGAATGAAAAAATCGTCTATATGTGCATAAAGAGCAAGCACTAAGCTTTTCACACGTGCACAAAAGGGTGAAAGTATACAATCACGCGCTTTAGATTTCCAGTCCTTATAAATAGCTAACTGCAGTAGTGGCTTAGTGGTGGAGTGCTCGCTTTGCGTACAGAATGTTTTAAGTTCGAATCCACAATCGTAGCAAACATTTAAAAATAGTACATTACGCTTCCCTTAGCACTCAGCACTTAAGGGATAGATTATGTAAGTTAAACACACACTGCTACCAGTGGGTAGGCCCCTTACTGTAGTGTTCACTGTGCTTACACAGCTGTGTGACCCAAAGCTTAAGAAAACGGAGATGGGTGCCGAAATGGTGTGGGAAAATACACCAAAATGGTGTGGGAGAGAACTAGGCTTTTCATGCTTACGTAATAGCGTGAAAGTGTGCAACTTTAGATTTCCGTGAATTTCCAGTTATTTCCGTTTGTAGTTAAAATTGTTAAAAACTCTATTAGCGCTGTCTCCTATGATTCCAACAAACAGACTTTGTCTTTACAATCCTTTGAATGTCTTTGTCAGAATTTGCTGTGTTAGTACTGTTGCTTTGGGTTCATTCAAAATATAATTCCTATTCCCTTTAAATAGTTTTATTCAATTCTTTGCTCAAAAAACCTGTACATTTCACTGATATTTATTGTACTTTCTCTTTCTTTAGACTTTTTGCAACTGAAACGATGTTCTTACTCTTGGGGGTATCATTTCATAATTGTCTCCAGAGATTGTTTCTCTTTTTCTCTTGACTCAGAAAGCTCTGACAATGTAAACGAAAAGGGAGATAGATAAATGGATATAAAAATATCTGACGGAGACAGCTAAAACATAAATAAGATTCAACTAATGAACTTATCCCTTACCCACGGCATATATATAGTTATATATAGTACCTCAACAGACACAGTGCTTTTCATACATTTATAAAGAGTGGAGAATTACCACAATAGCTGCACTTACTGGGAGCCGACTGGGCTCGAACTTGAAGGCTTAAGGCAACCATCTTTCAGGATTTTCACCTTCTAATTTTCTATTTGTTTATTTTCACTTTCCTCCCTTCTAGCTCGCTTCCCTGCCTACCCTTATACATTTTTACCCTCCTCTCTTCTTTCTCACTCGTATTTTGTTCATCTTCCTCCCTTCTAGCTCGATTCCCTGCCTACTCTTATACATTGTTACCCTCCTCTCTTCTTTCTCACTCGTATTTTGTTCATCTTCCTCCCTTCTAGCTTGATTCCCTGCCTACTCTTATACATTGTTACCCTCCTCTCTTCTTTCTCACTCGTATTTTGTTCATCTTTCTCCCTCCTGCCTCACTTCCTTTCTTACCCTTATACATTGTTACCCTCCTTGCTTCTTTCTCACTCGTATTCTGTCCATCTTCCTCCCTTCTACCTCACTTCCCTGCCTACCCTTATACATTGTTACCCTCCTCGCTTCTTTCTCACTCCTATTTTGTTCATCTTCCTCCCTTCTCCCTCACTTCCTTTCTTACCCTAATTTATTCCCAACTTTCCTCTCTTCTACTTTACTTACCTACTCAAGCTCTTGTTGTTATCTATCTTTGTAATTATCTTTCTCTATTTTCACACTCTTCTTATATACTGTATTTCACTTCTCACTTCCTTCTGTTATTATCGTTCTCTGTTAGCACTTCCTCTGTTAATCGATTACGGGGTGCTTTATGTTTGGTACAGGTATATTTAATAGATGTTGTTTTCTTGTCAAGTGGAGAAAATAAACCTAGGCGTGTTGACTTGAGCTGACAATAGACAATCTTTAGCAACTCGCTGAATAATTTCTAAAATTCTTATTATGTCAGCTTTGCTGCTCGTATATCATGGGACCTAAGAAAACCTAAATGTACCACAGCACAATATATTTACTAAACAATGTCTCTTTTAATGTTTACTGGTTACTTTGACTAAAATCAATGATATCAGTCTTGTATTAATATGTTGAAGACGTTCCCTTTCAAGGTGGCAATGTTTGACTTCGGATGAAAATCGGAAAGTTTTCATCCGAAAGGAGTCCTTGCCTTCCAAATCTACAAATTTCAAAATATTTTCACGTAGATTATTTTGACATGTTCGTCGTAGAAAATAACAATGCTGTCCCCTCTGTTGAATGTCGTAACTAATAAAAACAGCTAATTGATTTCTGTATTTACCATTTAAATAAATCATAAACACAATTCAATATTTATTTACACATTTTTCCAATTTAAACACACATGCATATACAACCCTTCTAACTACAGCGGTTAAGTAGCTCTCTAGTCTTCTAACAAGAGTTATGTATCACATGTATTGATATGGTTCATTCATTGTACATATTGTTTTGATTCTTGCCTTTGGCAACACGCCTTTATATTCCCTTTTACATTTCACTATCAAATAAGTGACGTTGATCTCACATATTGCTTATGCCATTTCTACATTTATACATTATTTTCTACATTTGCCTCACTGTTCGGCCATGCTATAAATTAATAAAGCATAAAGGAGTCGAATCCTTTAATACTTTCATAGCTAATTTGAGATCTTTTATCTTTAAAATCGATTTTTAAATCTCTTAAAATGACATCTTCACAGTCAAAATGGTCCTTTTTTCTCGGTTTCCCCTTATCAAAGTTCTCAAATTCTGTAAACGCATCGGCACTTTTTTCCTCAACTACTATTGCAGATTCGATGATATCGTCCAAGTAACTTAGTACTGCTTCCTCTTCTCGACTTGATCTTTGTTTCGGTGGTAAATCGATTCTATGGCGCACAATCGTTGGTTCACTTTGATGGCGAACCATTGGTGGTACATGGCGAAGGTGCCACCCACCAAATTGAAGTTTACGCCAAAAGTTTTGCTTTCCCTCTCGTTGCCGTGGTTGATTCTTTTCCATTGCTAAATGCGAATCACTTTCGTGTTTTCTCTTTTTTCTTTTAATCAAATTCTTGCTGTGCTGTCTCTTTGGTTCCATTCTTATGCAATTTGCAGTTGTAGATCTTTCCCAAAGCAAAGACACTGATTTTGCTACGTTACTATCAGGGAAAGAGCAGGTCCTACGACCTTTACGTTTTGTTTTTGTCCACAGCCGTCCAAAATGGCGTTGTTTCCACTAGTTTACGAGGTCATTAATAACCAGACATTTTGATCGACTCGTTATTAGCAGTACAAGATAAAACAATTTCTTATTTATCTCCGTTTATGACACTAATTCCACTAAAATTCTTGGCAATGCACCTTTTCCAAAAATACAACTTTAGTAAGGCAAAATAGACTAAACGATTCTCCAATTGCCTTGCAAGTTACAAAAACTCGTGTTTCTCTCACCCATGAGAGTATGGTTTCTATCGGAATCAAGCAACACGAAAGTAAAATGATGAATTATACTCCAATTTATAAACCTTAAGATTCGTCTCCTTTTCATTCTATCTGTGAGATTTAATGTCCCAATGTCGGCAAACATCACCTGTTTACATTTTTTTAGTAGTCAGGGAAGCCAGGATCACTCTTAACATCAACACATCTAAGTTTTGTCATCGTAAATCCAGACCATTCTGAGATTATGAAAACAAATTCATTATTAATGACATGTCCCTATTAAACACTTTTGTTCAGATTGAAATTCGGTTCGAGGTAGGAAATTACCACATAATGGGTGATTTGGCTTGAAGTGAAGTTTATTGCTGGGAAGGTCACTAGGATTTACTTATCTGTGCATTATAGATTGCACTGTTTGAGGGAACACAGTTGCTTTGCTTGGTTTGAAATCACCATTAGCGTGCAATTCTACATTTTATTTTCCGTCAGATTATAATTTCAAGAGCAAAAAACAGTGATGTCCGCTCACCTCTGTTAGTTACTATTTGCTGTCTGTAGCTGAGCTAAATCTACGTGTGGTTTGCCGTAACCAAGGTTTGTTGATAGTTTTCTAGAAATAAGAGGAACATCAATTTGTCAATACGTAATGGTGTTAGAGTGTGCAGCATTAAACTGATTAAGAAAAAAAATTAAAACTTTTAAATTATCTGAATATGTACAGAAATTTTATGCTCAAAAACGTTTGTTTTTGTTTATTGAGATCCCAGAAAAATATTGAAACTGGAAATTGACTGCAATATTGTTTTTCTAAGTTTAAATCAAAATAATAGCATACACAAGACTGTAGTCGGTCTTTGAAAAATGGGAAGGGAAGCAAAGCGTCTGCCATAAAATAGGTTCGTTATTTACCTCTTCATTTAGTAACGCATAAGCCAAAAAGCAGCGTTGCCAAACAGGATATAAAAACCAGCTAACACACAGGAATCGTTAGCACGCGGGTCGGTAGTTAATTCCATGATACAAAGTTTAGTTTTATAGATTTATATCTGACAATTATTAACAGAGAATTTTTGAAAATGTCCACTTGGCGAAAAAGTGGGGGGCAATTGTCGACAGGATGGTCTTGTGTCAAGAATAGAAGTAAGGTTATGATTATTAACCACCAAAGAACTGGGAGAAAACCGGAGAACCCGGGTTTCTTTTGAATTTTTCCGTTTCTGCTCTCTGTGCTTCCATACATGAAAACCAAATGTTTACGTTTTGTTTAATTCACATTATCTGCCGCTATCATTTTTGGAGTTCAACCACACGCTCCCACTCTCATCCACAATAATAATGACACAAGGCAAAAATACTTCATCACCTAAAAAAAGCAGGACATGATGCTCTGGGACCTCGTTGCTAGATTATGCCAAGATATTGCGCCGAATTTAAGGTACTGAAAATATTTGTTTCATCTACACAAGTCTTAAATGTTGAGAATTTAAAATGGTGTTCAAACGAAAGGCATATGATATATTTGCTTCCAATGCAAACATCGTAGTTTGCAGGGAGCAGACATGTTAGTTTTTCCTGATCCTTTAGGCCTATTTGAACGACTGTAATGCCTCATCACCACCATCAGGCAACGCAACATCCAGTGCTCCTTCTTCACAACGTCCACTCTGAGGAAGATGCTGTCGAAACCAAAGGATTCAGCCTTTCTAGAAGAAAGCAACAACATTGTATACAAACTAGATTGTAAGGACTGTCATGCTACCTACATTGGTGAGTCCAAGCGTTCTTTGAGGCTAAGAGAAAAAGAGCACAAGAGAGCTGTTCAGAATGGTGACACTAAACAGTATGAAATAGCGGACCACTGTTGGACCCATAACCATACTTTTGACTGGGAAAACAAGAAAATAATAGACAAGGAGACCAACACAACAACCAGAAAAATCAAAGAAACCATCCACTCCCTACAACACAGCAATCACATCAACAGAGTCTTCCAGAAATATGGCTTCCACCACTAGCAAAAGAAAATACAACAAACACAAGACAGCTATGGCGCCAATCCTCAGGACATCTCGATCCCTGTTACCACGGACGTCCGCAGTAAGGAAGAATAAAATAGCTGTATTAGATTATTTCTAGTAGCCTGATGATAGGAGAACTGTCTCTCGAAACGTATCTCATAAAAAGTATACGACTATTGTCATGATA
Source organism: Chironex yamaguchii (assembly GCA_024741275.1). Lineage (NCBI taxonomy): Eukaryota > Metazoa > Cnidaria > Cubozoa > Chirodropida > Chirodropidae > Chironex > Chironex yamaguchii. The sequence goes on along the minus strand of JANTCA010004052.1, from coordinate 1,163 downwards.
AAGCTCCTGTCTACATGGCTTTCACTGAGTCCATGAAGTAAAGAATTTTCAAGACAAATCAACTACATTTTTATCCCTACAAGCCTCTTTCGTGATAGGTCACTCTTCATGGGATTTTTGTTGCGATGTTGTACGTTATAAATTTTACATTATCAGCCTAATACATAGAGTGCTCTGATTGGTTATTAAGTTACGATGTGAGCTTTAAGTGTTCTGATTGGGTGTAACTTGATTTGAAAAGTTTGAAATATCGTTTCTTGTTACTAAGCAGAGCTTTGTTTCTGTGGCGGCGCTATGATACAAGTTCGTTGCGCTTGTTTAGGGATGATAATTTGGATCGGGAGATGATCAGGAACTTATAAAAAACAAAGACACAAAACAGGACACTTGTTTTGTGTCTATTTCGTCTTTGTGCATTGTTATATTTCCCGCTTATTACTGTTCTGGATTACTGTATTCCCTTTTGGTGTTCCCTCTCTTGTCCTATTGTCTAAACACATGTTCTACTTTTGTATTATTGTCATATACCACTATTATTTAAACTTATAATTGCAATATTGCTTTTAATCTGTAAATGATGATGGATAAGGTATATCCGAAACATGTCTTACAAACTTGAAAAAATAGTCGTGTTCATTAAATGTCTTATTGTATGGTTCCTGCATCTTGCGTTGAAGTCGTTTTCTGGAAGCTTAATGTTACCAAAGTTACGTGACACGACAAAACTAGCAATCAGTCTAAAAGCAATGACCAATGTTTTAAATTTATATGACATGTTTTAGGTCGAAATGGTGGTACAGAAAGAGAATTTTGGCACTTATGCAACTTAAATTCTAGCTGGTAAGGAACCACTGGGATAAACATTACTATATGTATCATTGTCTAACTCACCCTTCTTCTTAAGGTTGCGTAAAAAACGTTGCAATCTACTTTCACGGGTTAAAGTAGGATCTTTAGATACTTTGGTGAACTTAGTAGTGTCCGATAAAATATCTAAAATACTATGTACATATACTTGTCGATCGATTAGCACCATTTCGACCTATCATTTCTTCTATCAATACTTATAATTACAAGTTGGCTAACTATCTCTGTACCTTATTAGAACCTCATATACCTCGCGATTATAGTACTCCGGATACTTTCACCTTCGTTAAGGATGT
>JANTCA010004051.1:0-10424 GCA_024741275.1 Chironex yamaguchii | reverse complement strand
ACTAACAACTGTAAGAAGATAGATAGCCTAAAAAATCACACGGCGAAACAAATCTATTCAACAATACGTGATCCCTATACTTACAGACTGCTAGTTATTCATAAGACGCTTCCCCTGATGAAGTTTCTTCACTTTTGTAGTCTACAGGACCACTGAACTTGAAGTGGACACTCGTGAAGATTGACTACTTGAAGCAAGGAAAAGACTACATTATGGCCAAGATCAGGTGTCTAGAGCAGCATTTTAGTAACTTTACATCAAAGACTTAACTCTGTCCAGGTTAGGTTTTTATGTTGTAAACACACACCGACCTTACTGCCAGAGATGCAAGTAAACTTCGGAAGACAGTAATTTGTAAAAAGGAAGGACCCTCAAGTTTCTCTAAATATCTTCCATGTGCTTCTCCCACTTATTAATGTATTTAGATGGCATTCTACAACCTACAAGACCTTAAAAACACTAAAATGATACCAAAACAAGACCATGCTCCATAGGAAACGCTGTTGACGGACCTAACTGTTGCCCCTTCGTCGGATCGTTGCCATTGACAACGAGCCTTGTGACGTACCGCCGAAAAGGTCTATTACATTAATTTTAAAGTGTTGCCTAAACTGCAAAAGGAATATCACAGACTCTCTTACTTTCTTCATCGTTAAGCCAAACGTACTTTTAAACATGACAGATCGTGGGATAGCTAGTTGATACTACTGCCAGTTATATTGTTAGTTGAAAATTCGTGGTTGGTTATCTTCAGGTACGTGGGCAAAATTCGCAAACGAATTATTGCGCAAGAAGGTAGCCTGGGAACTAAATATATCAGGGCACCTTTGCCACAAGTCTTTCTCTTTACATGTGAGGAAGCAAAATGGTAGGTTGAGAATGTATTGACATAATTTTGAATCTTAACAAATCGTGCCATAAAAGCAAAAATACAGTGTATTTAGTGTTTCGTCTTTACTATCTGCTATTCTTGTGTATGTATGGTATGTTAGTTGCTATATTATTTATATTATTTTGTAGTCTCACAGAAAATTCTCGGCTCCGCGCCACGGCTCTCTTGGTTTCTTGCCCAGAAAGAGAAGCAAACGTCACCGTGGTAAGGTGAAATCGTGGCCAAAGGATGACCCTAACCAAGCCCCGCATCTTACAGCCTTTATCGGCTTCAAGGCCGGAATGACTCACATTGTGAGAGAAGTAGATCGTGCTGGGTCTAAAATGCACAAGAAAGAAGTAGTGGAAGGAGTTACCATAATCGAGTCACCACCAATGGTCATAGTTGGCCTTGTTGGTTATGTTGAAACACCTCGTGGTCTGCGCCAACTTACAACCATCTGGGCTGAACATCTCAGTGAAGAATGCAGGAGGAGATTCTATAAGAACTGGTAAGAATTCGCTTCTTTTGCAAATTTAAATTCGCAGTATATTGACTTCGGTAAGAATTTAATAGCCAACATTACCCACGTCTTGAATTCAATTGAATAGTAATATATTTGTAAGACAACTGGTTATGAACAACTAATTGGGCGCAAATATTCGTGGCAGCGTATTGTTATAAACGCGGGAATACGATGGAAACCCGTACGTTGCGTTATGCTACAGGATTGAAGTAAATAATGAAACAATTTCTGTTCATTTCTCGTAATGTGAAAAGATGCCACTTCATTTCCAAGTGGCAGTCTATTTTTGAAGCACTGTCCGAGTTCTTTAAATTGTCACTGTAAACTACCTTTCGTAAGTTAAGCCATCCTTGTAACTTTTCTAGCATCGCTGGCTTTCTTGGAGTGAACAATGTAGCTTTTAGGTTTTTTTATTTCTACTTGTTCAGTCTTGCAGAAGTATATCCTGTTGTTCCGCTACATTTACTTACCTATCGTTCATTTTTTGATGCAGACATCTGAATCTATTTAAAGTAAAGGTATCTCTTGATAGTTGAAGGTAGATTCCAGGTCAGTCCTTATTGATAGTTATATTACTCTTCACAGGTTTCTTACCATTTTCCATACCAAACAAAAATGATGTACATACCGAGCTGCTTTTCATATTGTTGTGATTTGAACAAAGTTGTCTATTAGAAGGGGTTAACTTTTCTCAGTTAGGTAAGTTTCTTTGCAGCATTTTTTGTGGAACCAACCTCCTGAGAAATTGTCTAGTTTTGTTCTAATCAGATTTCCTTGATCCCTAGTACGGATCTCCGCTCAGTCCTTATCTGATGAGGTCCGTTCCTGTCCCATTTTTCCAAATCATTTTTTCTGAAGGTGCAAGTCTAGAAAGAAGGCCTTTTCCAAGGCAAGTAAGAAGTGGAGTGATGAAGAGGGGAAGAAGAGCATTGAAAAAGATTTGGAAAAAATGAAGAAGTACTGCAAGGTCATCAGAGTCATTGCCCATACTCAGGTTAGTAACCTGGATTCATTTTGCAGAAATATATAGCTTCCACAATATATACTAGTATCACAGCCAATTGTGTAGATGTGGACAAGTACGCAGATAGTAAGCAAGATCAGATAGACCTGCCAGATTCAAGGAAGACATTACTAATTGCCAGTAAGGCATTGATTTAAGTTTATGTTTACAATAAGTATAGGGTTGTTATTGGATCATTTGTCAAATTTTGCAGCAAACTTCCTATCTTATTCTCTTCAACTGATGTATGCCTTCCAGAGTGTGTCTAAGCTGATTGTTACGATACCCTTCAAGTTTTGTTGTCTGCAGCAAATGACATCTTTATAGTCATTGTCATTGCATAAAGACACCACAAAGTAAGGGTTTACTATACTGGATAGATAGATTCTTGATAAGTTCTGGCTTTTTTACAAACAAAGGTGGTAGGTAAGACTATAGTTTGTGCATTGATAGCTTCTTGCTGACTGTTTGTTGTCTTGTTTGTTTATTTGTAGCAAAAACTTGTCAAGCTGAGGCAGAAGAAAGCACACATCATGGAAATTCAGATCAATGGTGGAACTATAGCAGACAAAGTTGAGTGGGCTAAAAATAATCTTGAACAAACTGTTTCAGTACATGAAATTTTTGGTCAGGATGAAATGATCGATGTTATCAGTGTAACAAAAGGCAAAGGCTTCAAAGGTATATACATTTATTTATAATATGATTTCCATCTGTTGCAGTGTATATGGTTAATGCTATTTTTACATACATACATACATACATACATACATACCTGACAATAGTCTTCGTTGACAATCCCATCAATTGGTAAATTAGATTTCTTAGTTACAGGGAACCCTGCTCCAAGTTGTTAGACTGCAAAATAGTTAACTTGCTGGGTGCATATTGGAACTGCACTTCAACAGTTAAAACTTGGCATCATAAAGCACGCTGAAAGATCACGATTACATTGGTGTATAACTTGAGGCTGAAGTGTCTCGCAGCTCAACAGTATGTTAAAAGACTGGCATTTATGGATTGTCAGCAATATAGTCAAAGATGTCAATCATTTTAAACTTTAATAAACGGTTTTGTCATAACTGTCTTAACAGATATCAATCTACAAAAAGTTGTGCCAAAAAATAGGTAATTAATGATTAACTGGATTCTCTCTCTTTCTCAACCTCTAAATCTAGTATTGTTTTCTGTTGTTGTTTTTTCATGTGAAACCTTAAAATTGTATTCAATTCCAATTCTAATGTCCTTTCAATGCTTTTAAATAGCCTATTAAATTGCAGTGAAGGAAAGCATATAAAGTTGTCCCATGTCAAAGTGGAAATATATACTTAATTCAATCATATATATTCATATATATACACATACATACATAGTATCTCAACAGACACAGTGCTTTTCATATATTTGTCAAGAGTGGAGCATTACCACAATAGCTGTACTAAGTGGGAGCCGACCGTCAGCTCTATATACATATAAATATATATATAAATATATGTTGTTCTTGTTTGTATATGGATTTTTTTCTGCTATTTGATACACACTTTTGTATATGTTTCAATTTGTGACTAATTCAATTTTGCACTCAAGGTGTCACCTACCGTTGGGGTACTAAGAAGTTACCCAGGAAGACTCATAAAGGGTTGAGAAAAGTAGCCTGTATTGGAGCCTGGCATCCTGCTCGTGTCCAGTTCTCTGTACCACGTGCTGGTCAGTATGGTTACCACCACCGTGTTGAAATGAACAAGAAAGTGTACAGAGTTGGGCGTGGTATACATACAAAGGATGGAAAGGTGATCAAAAACAATGCCTCCACTGACTATGACTTGACAGAGAAGACCATAACACCAATGGGAGGATTCCCCCACTATGGTGAAGTAAATGAAGACTTTGTGATGCTGAAGGGCTGTGTGGCAGGTGCAAGAAAGAGGGTTATTACTCTGCGCAAGGTAAGTAGTCTTTTATACTCAATCTGCTGTTTTACGTGTGAATTTCATTGGAAGGTGGCACATTTTATGCCTGTCTTTAATCGTGTACAAAAATGTAACAAGTTTGATGATTTGATTGAGTGGAAACCTGTGGGGATCTTAAAACAAACTTCTTTGTTCTATAGTTAATATTGAAGCTGTTGTTAGCACGCTTTAAAGCTTTTGGTGTGAACAAAGCAGGTCACATAATTTTTCGTGTGGTTGGGAATCATGTTGTTTGGCTGTTGTTTCCTGCCCCAGTCGCATTGTAGTTGTAAACTGTGTTAGAAATGGGGTATAGCAGTGGCGGGTGGGGATGGTGTTAAAGGTATTAATCTAATAACATTCTAAGGAATGATACTTGACATCCACTCAAAATTTCAAATATTTTACCCTCCCCCTGTCTTGATGCGTCTTGGATCCAACACCCCCCTCTTGTGATGTCATCTTTAACAATGATGATAAAGACAGGACAATCATCTTGTTTTTGATCATCTGTTTCCATCTCTTTTGTGGTCTTCTTCACTGTCTGCATCTTGCTGGCTTCTGAAATCTTGTTCAGCTTGTTCTCTCTAATTGTGAAACAATCAGTCACTATTCCTGTGATGCTTCACGTAAGCTTGACTTGGGAATTATATATTGCAATCCTTGCACAACCTGGATTTGACCTTACTTTTCACCCTGGGGCAATACATGTCATATGGGATGGGATTTTGATCACCACAAGGAATCAGTGCCTTATAGCTGATATGTTTCCATAAATCAGCGTACTGATCTGTAGACCCAACTCTGTTTGCAGGAGGAACGATGGTCCCCAATGCCCTTGGTGAATTGGAACTGGTGCAGGAAGGAACCGACCCGGGAAGATTGTTGGCCAGTTTGTCTGAAATGAATCACAACAATCACTGTCGGTGTATGTGATGATCTGCAGTAAATACAGAGTTATTCAACTGTGGGGCATAGGGCATTGCATCACACTCTTTGTTTTCCAGGTACTCGCAAAGTACAGGAAACTTGTCAAGGAGAAGCTCATTCGACACGCTGGCTAAAATTTTACCTGTGTTCTTGAAGTTATGCTTTTCCAGTTCAGCATCGATCGTAGAATGAGCCAAAGCTTTACTTAGTGGGACAATTCATTGTGCAACTTGGTTGTATGATGATATGCTAGGAGAATGAGTTGATTTAAAAATGCTGAGAAAATGTGTTTTCAATTGTATTTAGCAGGAAGATAATGTCCAAGTGTATAAAACATAGCATAAACTTTTTAGGATAGGGATGTCTTACTGGCATTGACCCCTTCCCCCATCAGTCTTAGATTGACCAGACACTCCTCACTCCCATCAGGGATGGCATTTATGTATCTCCCCTAAGACAAAAACCTGTAAATCCAGGTTTGCCCGTACATTATTGTGGTTGTAATTGCTTTAGTTAATGTACAATGTCTATTTGGTGCGACAAGGTAGGGTATAAGCAGTTATAAGATTATGATATCTTGTGCTTTTACTTAGTCTGATTTCTTTTGATTGAATATTTTCAACTTTAGTCACTACTTGCCCAGACAAGCAGAAAAGCTCTCGAGAAGATCACATTGAAGTTCATCGATACGTCATCCAAGTTTGGTCATGGTCGCTTCCAACATGCTGACGAAAAGCGAAGTTTCATGGGTCTGCTTAAGAAAGATCGAGAAAGAGAGTTAACTGCTGCTGTAGAGTAAATAATGCAAGCAAATTAAACGTGGCTTTTGCAAGCCAAATTGATTTTGAAAATTGGTTGTCATTTTGGAGTCATTGCCTTGATTTTTAGGTTGAAAATTAATATGAAGTGTCAGTTTAGTCAGTAAGCTTGTTGCGGCTATTTTTGTTACACGATTTATTTTACAGAATATCACTCGATGCGGTTTTTGATACCCTATTTTGACAGGAAGGTATCTGATGGGACATCTCTTTACTCACTGCCTTTGTCCATCAGTCAGCATAGCAAATATAATCCCTGCCTTGTCGAAATAAGGACAGTCAAAGAATAGATTCATATTTGACCTTCAAAGTCGTAAAAGTCAGGAAAATTGCGAATGGGCTTCTAAAAGTGGCTTCTGCTGATACTTTGTTCGTGATGCTCTGGATTAAATTCAAGATTTAGGATCATTTTGAAATGTTAGTGATGTTTCCGCGAAACCACAACTAGTGGGGAAGTGTTCGTAGGGAAACAATGGTACCATGACACCTTTTAGTACGGGTCATTTGAATGCTTTCGTCAATGATTGTGAACGACGCCCCTCATTTTAGTCAAACGTCTTTAACTCACGGTTAATTCCTTTGTAAAAGAAATAAACGGAGTTATCCAAATCGGTTGAGTGTGAACTTGTTACAATTTTAGCGGCCCATCATCCCATCATGAGAACCAATTGGCATTAATGGAGTATGTTATGTCATCATTGGAAGAACCCATCAGGATCAATGACAGTGTCCGCTGGTGGGGTTTTTCGTCGGGGGAGGCAAATTTCAGTTTTGTATGTGGCCCAATATAGTTACAGGGCCACGCCCTATTTCGTATTAGAGATGTTACATGAGAATTAAAATGTAACCTGAAGTCAGTGTTGCTCAGCAACCTAGGCATCTAGTAAATCTTCAATAAAGAATGTTAACTTTAAAAAAAAAAGAAGTTGCAAAAGCAAGGTTACAGCAAATGTCGTATCAGAGCAATACTTGACCCTGAGTTCGCCACAGGTGCGCCTTGATTCTTTCTTGGTAAGAGAGAAGCGACAGACGAAATCGAGGTACAAATCAACGTGTAATAAACATCAAGGCAGGGCATTTTTGATCATGCTAAAAGTAGTATAAAAAATTGAAACGTAAAATGACTCGTAAGAATGTATTTGAAATAAGTATTCAGCCAAAGGTAAATAGACGAAAAGTAGTTAACCTGCATATTTGATAATGCTCAAATAGGGATTGTTCTTGGCTTGACAGCAATGGTCTTTGCAGCGATGAAGCTTACTACCATAGAAATAATAGACTAGAATGAGCGCTCCGTCAAAAACTACGGCCCAGTTTTTAAATCCAAGATGGTAGCAACAGAAAGGAAAAAAACCGCGCGAAAATTTGAATGCTGTACATCCAATGTAATAGTAACATTTGTTCACGAATATAGAAGTATTCTGTGGACTGTTGCTTCATGAATATAGAAGTGCTCTATACAGTTATTGACTTGAAAGTCATTTTACTCAAATATGCCTGCCTCCTGCTCAGCATTCAATGGTACCAGTCGATGGCAAAAACTTGGGAGCAATGTTGGTCCTGAACGAACGTCCGGTCTGTCACGTTACAAGTAAGTGAAAGTATAATTGGAACCATGAAGTCGGAAACTTGTTTCTGACGGTCAGTACTAAATTTTTTTATGACCTGTAAACATCCTTTTACTTGAGAAAATCAGGCTATTGAATACTGTATATCCAATACTAACAGAACAGTGTAGTATAACTTTGTTTAATCTGTAATAGGGACCGATTGATGGAATGAACATTCTGATCGCTTCCGTTAAACATTTATTAGAATGCCCTAAGAACACCTACTGCTTGCTGTACTAGTCGCTAAACCAGTGTGTAGGGTAAAAATTCCAAAATGCAGGCCGCCAAAAAAATTGAAAATGAGGAACAAAAATTCTTGCTGTCTTCCATGAAGCTTGTTGCTTCACTTGAATGTGTCGAATTTCTCTATTGGCATGTTTCAAAATTCAACTTGTGTACCCAAACGTGGCTAAAGTAAATGTAAATGTGAGCAAGAGTAGCTTAAATTCTCCTCTTGCCTCAATGTATGTTGTAAACTGACTTTAGGGACATGAAACCTTGCTTCAAAGAGAACCTTGTTGCGGTATTTTGAGTACCTTTTTGCCTATTGTGGTTTGAATGTAGATTCTTGCCCTATGCTGATCTGAAATATGTATATCAAATATTCAGGAAGTGTTTCTTGTATTATCAACACTGGCTACTCTGCCAATGGTCAGACAGCCTCCCAGTATCACCACCCCAACCCAAACTTACGTCCTAAAATGATGTTCTATTATATTCATAAATATTTTAAACAAAATCTGCTGCTTTTCTTTTGTGATCATACAATGTTTAATGATTCAATAATATTCATGTTTCTATAAAACCATTTCCTTGAAGCACTTAAACATTTTCGGAATTTCTCCAAGTATCAATGAGGTTTGTTTAAACAACTTGGTCTTAATCTTGAGGGAAACCTCCAACTAAGGCCATTGTGGAAGTATTACCACTTCCAATCAGATTTCCAGAATTGATTTAGTAATCTTAATATTTATAGAGCATAAAACTACAGAGGATGACAGTCAGATAATGGAAGTGTCTTTGGTAATACTTCTTTTGCATTGTTTTTACCAGTTATAAACTTTTAATTTACTGGGTTGACCAGCTTTCTGGTGTGTTTTTAGACTAGATCTTGAAATTTGTTACGGGAACACCGTTGATACTATGTCTTAGAAAAACCTTTAATATACAGGGGTTACTAGGGTTCCAATGTGTTGTTCACTATTTCTTCAAATTTAGTGCGGTAACACCGTCGATGCGATGTCTGAAATCACCGCGTATATTTTACTGGGGTGACCGGGTTTTTGGTGTGTTTTTTCCCGATCTGTTGAAATTTATTGAGGTAACGCCGCTGATACGATGTCTTAGATAAGCGCGATGTGTTTGATACGATTTCTTCAAATTTATTGTTAGATTCCACGGTGTAATGTTTTGTGATGATATACTGGGGCTGAAATGAGATTCTGGGGTATCATTATGTAACAGTTGATATACTGGGGCCGGGTTGAGATTTTGGGGTGACCTTATATTTTGGGGGTAACGTGATCAAGGTTACTCTTTTGGCTTGCCGTATGCGCCATGTTTTATCCCCAGATTTGGCCCGTTTGAAATGTAGGCTCAGTACAACAGCGCTCATTCTAGCCTATTATTCCTATGCTTACTACTTATGAATTCCAACAGTTCAAGTCGATCTCGTCATTTTTTGCACGCAAGTTTGTTCTTATCAATTTCACTTTGTTATGCAATCGCTCGCACGATGCAATGGTGAAAGGAATACAATCTGCGATTTTCTCTATACAGCTGGGGTAAGAATTTCCCAAATCACTATTTCAGTATAATCACCTAATCACTATTTCAGTATAATCACCTAATCACTATTTCAGTATCAAGAATGAAATGGATTTTCCCCTCATTTTATTCATCCATCTCAGCTAGGAGTTACTGAAAAAACCTCGAATTTCCAAATAGGATATGCTCCTGATGAAGGCTCGCTCGCCTGCGATATGCAATACACTTGTGCCTACTTTGGACAACTTTCTTACATTTGTAGAGATTAAATGCAGTGAACCAAATCAACTTCACATAATTGTAATTACAATAGTTTTTGCAACTCTTGATATAAGATCCAGAATCAACAATTTTTTGCCTAAAAACGTTGAAATCATCATCAAATACCTTATGTCTATCGACTAATCTCGTAGGTACACAATGCCTCCCTTCTTGCTGGCATCAAAACCTTCATAAATTCCATTGCCAACGGCCTTTGATTTTTTGTACGAATTCTGCAACCTTCTCGTATCTGAATTCTTTAAGGTAACTGATGAGTGTCTGCATTGAGTCTTCTGTGACCATAACCATATTTTCATGAATCATTCTTTGAAGATAATCAGCTTCAACAAACTCAAATGGATTTAGTCTTTTCAACAGTTCCAGAGCAACCACTGCATCAAGCATTTAGTCCTTCGGCAGTTAAGACCATTGCCTGTAGCGCATTGTACGTTGCTGCCAAGTTATCTTCTATTCCCATCAGTACCTGTAGCGCATTGTACGTTGCTGCCAAGTTATCTTCTATTCCCATCAGTACCTGTAGCGCTTTGTACGTTACTGCTATGTTATCTTCTGTTGCTATTGTTACCTGTGCGCATTGTACGTTGCTCCTAGCTTATCTATTTTTGCTATAATTACGTGCAGCGCATTCTACGTTGCTCCTAAGTTACCTTCTATTCCTATTAGTACCT